>JAVCKT010020799.1:0-11908 GCA_032273925.1 Rhynchotus rufescens
AGGGGGAGGGCTGTGCGGCCGGGCCGCCCCGCGGGGCTCCGCGGCGGCTCCGCGGCCCGGCCCGGCCCGGCCCCGCGCACAGGTGCCCGGCGCGGCCTCGCGCTCCTCCCGCCTGGAGCCGGGTCTAGGAGCCGGGTCTAGGAGCCGGGCTCTCCCCTCAGGCCGAGCCGGGAGGCGCAGCTCTGCAGTGGGGACGGGTCTGCGTCCCGGTGCCGCCTCAGGGCTGGCAGCAGAGCGGGTTCACCCCTGCTTTACACACGTGTAAAACAAGACACGGGGAAACCGTTTCTGTTCCCCTCAGAGCTAAGGGTCGGGCCTGAGAGCTTTAGCAGGAGGCAAAGCCAGGGCCAGGACGGGAGGGCACCACTTCTCTCGGCCAGCGCTCTGATCCTCTCGCATTGAGAATCGCCAGCAGCACCTGGCAGCGCCGCCAGCAATGACAGTAATTTAAAGCACACAGACACTGCAGTAACGGTCTAACCTCAGTGACGTGGGGAGAGGCAGTAAAACTCACTGGGAAATACTGCCAGAGAAGGCAGCGTAACCAGGGTGATGGCCCAGCAAAGGAGGGAGCGAGGTGGGTCTGAAACACACGGCCCCAGCCTGAGCACATACAGCAGCTGCAGCTACCAGGCCCCATGGAGCAGCTAAAGTGGAGCATTTTCCTAGAAAACAAGCACTACCAGATACATTTTATAACCTCCTCGCGGGGTTTGGTTTCATGGTTGAAGCCCTTGACCACTGTGACCTCCTTGGCGCACGTGAGCGGGATGCGGCCCCAGCCCCGCACGCACTGCGCTGCCTGCAGGTCGGGTCCAGTTCTTCTGGGGCTGGCACCATTGCTCAGCTCATAATGCAAAGCATCAGCATTCCTCCCACTGCTCCTTCCTCTTAGGAAGCACCTGCAATCAGATCTTTACTTCAGCAGCATATAGAGCTTGGGCAAGGACTGCCCAAGCAAGGTAAAAGTCTCCTTGATACATAGCACAAGGAGGAGGACTCAAAACACCTCCAGCTGCAGGTACGCAATTTCCTTCAACTCCAGGAAAGTTCCTAGACTTTCCTAGGACTCTAGGACCTAGTTTCGACTCTACGAGGAAACTAGGTCCAAGGAACTGAAACCTCCTCTCACACCGTGATTTCCTCAGCTTTCGAGCAAGGGACATGGCAGGTCTGGACTTCCTCTTTTGGACCTGCCCGTGCCCGACAGACACTTGACACCCAGAGCTCTTCCAAGCAACAACTTGGCTGCAGGCCTGGCTGGGAGAGACAACCGCCTGTTGAAAGAGTTAAGCACTTCCCTTTGCCTCCCTGCTGAATGAGAAGACATCACGTTTCGGCTCTGGAACAAAGGCCAAGCAAGTGCAATCGTTGCTGCTAAGACTGTTTTATGCACTGGGTCACCATGACTTTGCTGAACGCAGAACTGGTGCAGTAAATACTGTTTTGCCCAACGTTGTCACTGCATCCGTGAGCTGGACGGCTGTCTCCCCTCCTTGTTCCTCATGTGAAAATCAGTCATTAACCTCTCTCCCCACTGACAGCAAAGTAGGGGTATGGAGGGTAGTGAGGAGAATTCTCCTTATTTGCCTTGTTGTTTGACATTCCTAGATGATGAAGGCAGTGGTCACAGGACTGGCTCATCTCCCTGTTAACAAAGATCACTGGCAGCAGACCCACTGGTTAAGGCAGGTTAAGGTTAAGGCAGATAGGACATTCTCAGCCCCTAAAGCAAGTCCATGGGAGTTGCTTTGTTCCGAGTCAGTTATAGAAGATGAGATAACAATTTGGGATAAATACCATCCAAGAGAATACAATTGTTTGCCTGAATATCCTTTCTCTAGGTCAAGCGGACAGGACATAGAGGTGATGACCAGATGCCCATCTGCCCATTCGTTATTAATAAGTGCTTGAAGAAGGAAGACAAGGATAGTGGCCTAATGCTAACTCAAACTGGGGTGAAATCCCACCTCACAGGAACCGTGCACGAGACCCAACTCAAAATTTGCACGGGGCAATGAGGAGAACACTCATGTTTACACAGTTTTGGTACCTCACCACCCAAGATCAGGTCATTGGCTTGCTGTGGGTTTCCTCGGGGTGTGCAGGTGCTATTGCAGCATCTCTGCACTGCAGAGTGTGAATCCCTGCAATGACTGTTGCAAAAACAAGAGTAATAGCTGCCTTGGGTTGAGGTGCTGCTGCTTGGGAGCTGATAACAATGAGAGATCATCTGTAAAAAGCAAGGGAAATAAGGTGGGGGCAAGATATTAAGTGGAAAGGGCATGAATTAACCAAATCCAGTCTTTAAAGTGTGTTCCTTACCTTCACAGGACCAGACAGCTGTAACTGGCCTCAACAGTGCTTGTCACAAACTGGATCTTGGAGAAACTCTTTAAGAAGCTGAGAACTCCCTTTCCCTGAGTAGTTCTGAGGAAGGAGAGGAATGAGGCAGAACGGATACACGGAAGGTAAGTTGTGTAGAGCAAACAAGCAGAGCTGAAGCATTCATCTCCAGTTCATGAACTGAACAAAAACAAACTTTTGCTTGATCTTTTAAAGGGACACAACTAAAATTGTGAGGCCTTTGTGTAACTGCTTCAGTATAGCCTGAGGTGGGAGGTGTTGCCACAGGCACTCTGCTCATATAGAGCAAAACAACCTCTGTGGTGGGAAAAGTGAAAAAAGCTTCATCATAAATAACCTGGCCACAAACGAGCTGTCGATTCACACACAGCAGTTTATTTACGACAGCATGCCAAGTCCAGACTTGTTTTTGTTTTAATTTACTGCAACACAGATAGTAAAAACGAAACAACAAAAACTCAGCCAGAGGTTTTGTTTCTGTAAGTCCGCCTATTTCTTAGAGATTGCCCATATCCCTTAAAGGCAGCACAAAGCCCTCCTTTATAGTGGTTTTAAAATGACCTCCTAAATTAAGACAGCAGGGTCAAACTGACCACACATTTTCTAGGGACATACTCAACTGTTCCCTCATAACTTAAGAGATTTGTTTATATTGCTTGTAGTTAGAAGTTCCTCAGATCAGTGTTAACTTTTCTTCTAAAAACAAGTCCCTCTTCAATAGCTAGCATATTTGGGGGAAATGTGACAGTAATCTTTAATCTACCTCTGCATAGAGGCTGCAGGAAATTACCATTATCTCTAAAAATCTACATGTATTTCTCTCCTTCCTGGTTCCCTAGTTATTTGGCAGTTTATTCTAGAGGGCTTCCAGGAGGAGCTCTATAGAAGGGCTCCACCAGCCTCCACTCAGGAGGCTGCATTTTACACCTGCAGTCGGCTCCTCAAACACTCCTCTATTGCTTATTTGTATGAGTCCATAAATAGAGTAATCTCTTACACTGTGCATACAGGACACAGGCAGTAAAATAAACATAAGCCCTAAAACAAACAAAAAAACAGGCCAGCACAAGTTGGGAAGAACATCCTGCATTTAAAATCCAATCCTCGGCACACGGGACATGTCAGAACTAGAACTGCTGGTACAACCTCACTTCACGCTCACTATAAATGAGTTGTAACACTCACTTTATTACATGGCCCCACAGTCATTTTGCCTGGGGATCCATATATCCAATGCACTGAAGATGGCAATTGCTCTATGAGCAGCTAGTCGCTCTTCTGCTTCCCCTTTATTGGCATGGTGTCTGGACCACACATTGAATGTATTCAGTTCACCCCAGTCAAACCAGGAACAGAATACTGAATTATTTTCTCTTTTCACTTTCTCCAGGGCATTTCTATAGTGTTTATCACTACAGAAGCCTAGTGATTTGCAGACAGGAGCCAGTTGCTTCCTTAAGTAGGTGCTGCTGAGGTGAGAGGTGGGGGTAGGCTAAGCCCCACTTAATAACAGAGGCCCAGGAGCCAAAAGCAATCGTTCAACTTGGGTGCTAAACCTAGACCTAAGAAAGGCTAGGCCTTTATTTATCCTTCCTCCTCTTGCTGCAGGTCATATAGCACTTCCCATCATTATATGTACTAGGGCACAGTTCAAGTTCCCTCAGTTAAATTCAACTCTTCATGTCCCAAATGGAATGAGGAAAATGAGCCTTGCAAATAGCAACGGCACGTGAGGAGCACCCAGGAACCCAAGGATAACTTGGGATGTGCCGCTCCTGCCACAGTGTCCAGCTGCAGGGCTCGTCCCGCCCTTCCTGGGCCGTCTGCTGGTACTGATGCAGCCTCTCCCAGCCCTGCTGCCGCGGGTACCTACCTTCAGTTAAACCTTCAGCATCAGAGAGGGCAGCAGCCCCTGCGCTCCCCGAATCCGCTTCGAGCAGTGACCTCTGCTGGCAAACAAGCCGGGAACCCGGAGCTCACAGAGCTGCCTCTGCTCTTTAAAGCTCACAGGGACACTCAGCTCCCATCCTCTCTTGCTCTGGAACTCACTACCTTTGAGCGAATCAAGCCCAGAACAGGACCTTAGTGAGTGAGTCGAGAACGATCGTCACACGTAACATAAAAAAATCTTCAAACTTGCAGAAGGCTGCAGAATCCAGCTCCCCGTTCCTTCAAAACTCACCTCAAGGCTCTCTCTGTACCTTGTCAGAAAAGATGCAGTTAAACACACCAGGCAGCCCCAGTACTAGAGCCCTAGGAGAGGTTTACAAGTTAGTTAGTTTACAAAGTTGTCAAGTTGTCAGTTATCAGACAAAAGGCAAAGCCCGCTCTTCTTGGGAGGAGAAGAGAACCTCACTATCCATAGACTATGGAAACACACACATACTGTGCAGCCCACTGTCTTTTTTGTTGTTATTTTTTCTTTCCTGAAATGTGCCCTCATTCTGGAATTCAGGTTTACATTTTAAAGGAAAAAGAAAAAAGAAAAAAAAAATCACCCCATCACCATCCATTAGAAGAATCAGCTAGTGTATCCAAAGGCCACCCAGGGAACTGTTACCCCTTGAAGTCATGTTTTTGATTTCATGGTAGGCTTCAGATGCACCACGTTCATCCAGCTCCTGTCTCACTAGTTCCACTGTCGTCCTGAGGTTTTTGCAAGGTAAGATCATCTTTAATTCATTTTTTGTCTTCTGAAATCAGAGTACAGTGGAGGTTTTGCTCTTTCTCTCCCCGCTGGTTTTCGCAGACACAAGCACGCCGCACAGCCTGTTTATACTACGTGTCTGTTCAAAGCCCATGTGCCAGATGCAAATCCACACCACAGGTCTGCGGCTGCAGCGAGGGGAGGCCACGTTCTGATGTGGGAATGCCCCCCTAGGACACAAGCCCATTCCCTGTATCCCCAGCAAATTCCCTGGCACAGCACTCATGATCAAGTATCAGGCTGCAGGAGAGCTGCACATGTGCACTTCTGAGGTGCCTAGACCCAGAACACCCTTTTATTTGAACTTCACAGAAAGCTTGTGGTGGCAGCAGTGCCACCAGCACTGAGCCCTGCAGTCAGGAACTGGCTCTGTAAGCTGCCTCCCCTCGTCACCTGAGTAAGGATGGTTTGCATTGACAAGCAGATTTGCAATGATTTGCTGAGTAGAGGAATCTAGCACCAAGACTGCCCCCCAACAGAAGTGTGAGGCTCTGGACAGAGCACTGGACTTTACAGGTAGCCACCTGGGGCAGCTGCAGGAAGGGTTGCTGAGCACACAACCCTCTGACCGCAGGACCTGCCTGAATCCAAAAAGTATCAACAAATTCATTAGCAAGAGGCTAAACTCCCCTAGCTACAGCTGCACGTATGGCAGGGGTGCTCACTGACCTAGGAGCCATGCACACACCTCAGGAGGCACCAAGACACTCACCTTGCAAAACCCCTGGAAAGGTAGAGGCCTTAAGGACACACAGCTAAGTACACACAGTATAAAGTCTGTTCAGAGGAAAAAAAGAGGTCACTTCATCTTAGAAGTGCACTCAAGCTCCAAGCAACAGCTGTCATGGACAATTCTCCAAAGGGGCAAGGTGCTCAGAGTGGGGGAACAAATCCTGCCTTGCTCCCTCAGCCACAACAGTGCCAGGACTGGGGCAGGCTACCCTGTGTGCCTGCCCACAGCCTGACTTGGCAGTTACATCTCAGAAAAACGAAGCAGGAGAGATGTCTTTTTTATAAAAGAATGCTTGAGAACTAAACCCCTCCATTTCATTACAAAATTGTAAGGGAAAAGCAGATTGGAGTTCTCAACTGCCTACCTTCCTGTAGCCACGCTGGAAATAATTTCAGATATTCTTGGTTAGAATTAACCTGCAGGGAGAGACAGGTAGTTCTCAGGGTTACCAGACTCGCAGTCGCTTGTGCAATCCAGCAAGCAACGTAGCAAGAGGGTGCAGCTTTGTTTAGAGAGGCTGATTAAACAGATTAGAAATATTACCAGGCTTGAGGGACCCTATTCAACTGAGGTTGTACTTTTTAATTTTTTTTTAATAGAAATACTATCTTTCCTCATTAATCAGAATGCAAAGATAAACTAGAGAATCTTTTGTACCTTACAGAAGTTTCACAGAAATTACTGTCATGTTAAGGCAGAAGTATGGAAGAGGAGCTAAAATGCCAGTACACTTCCTTTGCTTGCCCCAGAAGAGTATAATTTTGCTGAAAGCCCAATTACAATATTTATCCCTACTTCTGTTTGAATCATGTAAATGAGTTACTGCATCTACAGAGGGCACCCAACAAACACTTTAAATTTCTCTTCCCTTGTATTCATAGGAGATTGTAAAAGATGCACTTTTGGGTTTTAAGTAAAAGTGTGGCAGGAGGGGGACAGAGAAGAAGGCTACAGCTTTTTAAAAATTGTAGCTTTTAGTGAAACCACAAAGCAATCAGCTTTTGAAAGCTCTTCTGTCATACACTAGGAAAGCCGTGAATCACATGCACATAACACAGATGTGCGCAAATCCCCACTGCAACACGGGGACAGACCTCAAGCACTTTGGTGTCAAAAAGAAGTCTGCATTTTAAGCCTCCTGCTGACAGCCATAACACTGTTAATTACAACTCGCAGCTTACAGTTGTGAGAATATTGTGCAAAATGCCACGGCAATAAAAAAACCATTCTGCACCTGTTTAAATGCATGAAAAAATGTATTTAAAACTTTCACCCAAAGTATTTCAGTTATACCTCAGGTACTAGCTAAAGCACCATTTTAACTCCAGGTGCACACTGCAAATGTGATCATGAGCAAATGAAATTATTTAATAAGCCCAACACGCAAGAGATTTGAACGTAATAGTCAGGTCTGTGGTAAAAGTTAAGCCTGGGGAAACTTTAAAAGACTTTGGGTTTAACCTTTAAACATAATAAAAGGCTGTCCATTTACTTTAGAGTGTTTGCTGTATGTTAACTCGATCTAAAGGGAATAGTATAGCTCAGTCTGGATATCAGAGCTAACATGTGCAGTACTTGAATTTCAAGAAAACTAAGTGCCTCAGTTCTGAGGCACAAAAGCAACATGCAGTTTGTTTGTTTTTCCTCTCTTCTCTCCTCTCTTTTCCTAAAGCACCAAGGACCACTATGGAATTATTACAAACCACTCTCATCAGCTGATCAAGTCATCACACCAATATAACTGACACCACAGCCATCTTCAGATCTGAGGTACTCCAGAAAAACACAGATGAACAGCTCTAAGTAAAAATGGAAAGAAAACGATCCAGGTTGGCTTTCCCCTCATTACAATAAATTCAGTTCTAAGACTGTTTAACTTTTATCTTGATAAAGTTACATGCAAGGTACAGCAGCTGTAATTCCACATTTCACATTACTCACGTGTTTTCTACTGTAGCTATGACAATAACTAGAGCAAGGTTACAAAATAGAGGTAGATCACATTCTGAAACAATTTAGATGGGAAGCTTCCAAGTGAAGAGCTTAGAGCACTTAAAAAGGTCACTTTTTCATGATAACAACATACATTATTACAAACCAGCATTTTCCTCATCTACCTTAACAGAAGGCTGCTGATCCAAACTTCTCAGAGTTCATTCACAAGATCATACTCGGAAGAGATTTCCTAAATACTATAATGCTTCCTGCAGGTTTCAGTGTAGATCAGAACTTAGTTTCAAAGGTCACCTTAAAGATAAAACCCAAGCAGACAGGATTCAAGAGCAGCTGCATAAAACACTGTCACTAGTTGTGTCTTCACAAAGCCCTCCTGAACCCAAATCTTACTCTGCAGGTTCATTTTCATCTTACAGAAGAGTAGCATGTGTGATTTCCAGGGACATCTGTTTCCTGCTTTTAAAGGACATACTGCATCTGCACAAAAAGTGTTATGAGCTGGATTTATGAAACACTTGAGCACACTAAGTATTTATGCAAATCTCTACTGACACCTTTAACAGCAAACGGTAGAGGAAGAACAAAGTGAAAAAAAAGAAGGTTTTAAGTGGGGAAGGAACTCCAATCATGGAAAATGTCAAGAGCAATCTTGCATACAACAAGAACTGACTTTATTTCTAAGTGATATTTAAAACGGCAAAATGAATTAAAAAATTTATTATAAAAGGAACTAATTCAAAAAAACAGAAGAGTTTCTGTACAGTCCTGGGTTTTGTTGTGACTTGTACTTCCACAAGCCTTTCCACACAGCCAAGACAGAAAGGCCCATTAGTCCCATTTTCTTCTTACCAATACTGAACACAAGCTGTAGCTGTATCATCAAATCTAAATTATTCTTTGTATTCCAAGAATTGCTGTAGTCTTTTCTTATGTTCTGTAGACACTTGTACTGCACTAAAAACAAACACAGAGGAACTTACATTAAATGTAATATATAAACCAAAAAAAAAAGCCTCATGTCACAACCAAGCATACACAGAAACCAAGTTACACTAATGCTGAATTTTAGAAAACCCAGCTTCATGAAAATCCTCCATTCCAAGACCAAGAGAATTATTATTAATTTTAATCCTCATTTTCATTTCTCATCATTTCTCAGCATCTAAAACTGTGCAACAGCTTCTACTATTAAAAGACATTTGTCCCTAGAAATGCAGACTATTTAACACACTCAAATGTTTACCTTGTCAAAATGATATTTTTTCAAGTTACAAAATTCTTCATTAAAAAATAATCTACAAAGTATCTAGCACTGCAAACTGAATGGCAATTCAGCCCCAAAGGAAGAGTTGGGCAGACCCTTTCCATAGGTCCTAAAGAAATATTTCAAGTAAGTTTAGCAAGAGAGTAATTACAAAAAAGACCTTACTTCAAGTGTTCTCCAAAGACAGTAGTTATCCGGTATATTGCTGTTTTCAGAGATGCTCTCAGTGCAAATCGTAAGGTTTTGTAGGATGTGTCCACCAAACTTCCCGAAATCCTGGGAGGTTTGCTAGAAACATGAGGCAGTTTGAAATGTCTGTCTACAACCTAATAGAGAAAAACATAAATGAGATATTTCTTCTGTTCATTTCAATTACTTCATAATAAAATATGTTTATGTCAAATAAAGCAAAAAAGAAACCACAAGTTCAGAAATTCCACCACGGTATACACAAGGGTATTGCGGACAGAATTTAACCTTGTATTTTCTGGCCACCAACATGAAGAGAGAACCAAGTTCTGTGAAATAAAATTCTATGTTAACGAGTCTTAAATGCTAACCAGAACACACTGCAATCGAAGAACAAATCTAACCTTTTAGAAATATTTATTTTTATTTCCTGGTGCCTGTTCTTGAAATAGATGACTTGCACTGAAGAATTTTAATAACCTCCAAATTCTTTCCAAGAATCTCAATTAAGGCAGTATAAAATGATACTATCAATAGGACATGAATAAGTCTTGGAAACAATTTTTATTTTAAATGCTCAAATTACTGATGTTTGAAAATGTGTAACACCATAGTAGTAGGAGAGAACCACTGCACTGATCCCATCTGCTGGGATTTGCAGCGTCTCTAAGCGTTCCATGTTGCACGCACAGAGCCAACTCAAGTCCTAACTAAGCAATTACAATACTATATTTTAAGCAATATGCCCTAAAAAAGGTTTTTAATGGAGCGCTTAGTACCATTTAATTATGGAATGAAACATTCCATTAAGAACTTTTTTCCCCCCCTATGTAGACGAAAGCAAGGAATTTATTCAGCTGTTTCATGATAAAAAAGTGGTAACTAGCTAATTACCACTATTTAATCTGTTAATTAGTTGATCTGTAGTTTAGGTTAACTAAAGATCAGAAACAATTTACAGTGGTGAGAACTTCAATCTTGCAGTTGGTCAACAAATGCCAAAAAATAAAATCAACACAATGACTTCTCCTCCCTAAGCTTGTTTTTCAATAAGGAAAAATAAATGCTTTTTACCTCCTGAAGAGTTAGTAAAGTGTTCAGAATAGCTGGCAGTGTAGTTTGGACAACTCCAAATTGGTCTTCAGTAAATGAGGCAGCTACCAAACGAGACAGACCTAAAATATAAAAAAATAAAATACATGGTTGCTATAATTACTGAATTCTTCTACTTATTTCTTAACTTATGAAGCTTTGTAAAATTGGACAGACCCTATTTTAACTTGAAGATTTCACTAGTGTGGTGGAATTCCTCAGGATTTACTGCAGCCAGATGAGTTACCTCAGCTTTGGCTTGCTTCACAAGTAAATTAAGTCCCTGGTTTGAAACATGTACGATAGCTTGAGGTTGATAATATGTAAAATAAAAGCTAAAAGGCCTCCTCTTTCCACTTAAGTTCACTTTTTGAACTTAAAAACAAAAAACTTTAAAACAAGAAGTCCAAATTCTGTAGTACAACTACATATTATCATTGCTATGGTAGTAGCTTACTACCCAAGTGCTTTTGTGTTGTCTTTTTAAAATACAAGAACCATTAAAATTATCTTCATGTTGATACCCATAATCTCTGACACTGTTGTATCATATAGCTGGTTCTCTTCTATTTCAAAATCCCAAGCAAATTACCATTTTCTCTCTGAACTGTCTATTACTCACACGGAAAGATTTAGAGCCTTTACTCTGAAAAAAATGTTTTGTAAAAGATCATAAATTTCCTACTGAAAACGCTATAAAAGTGATACATGGACTCATGTGATAAGCCGAAGGAAGCAAATAAATACAGGAATCTTCAAATCTAGTAGCTTAATCTCTACTACACACAAATTAAAAGATTTTGCATAGAATCTCAAGGCAATCAAATGACTTTGATCTTTATTCATGTTGGTATTTGAGCTACACACACATCTTTGCATCAAAGCAGATTCAGGGCACCAAGTCTGCAACTGAATTCTTTTAGTTACTGTAGTCCAAGTAGTAAAAGCAGAACACACGAGAATAGAAACTTCTCACCTTCTAACGCCCAGATGTGCATTTGGGCATCGGAGAAAACAGCTTGGATAGAGGCTTCTGGATGCTGAGAAGAAACCAAAGAACTTGGAACACACTCAGGTTAAACAGCACCAGAATTACAGGTTTCAAAGCAACACACACACAACAAGATCACATCTCTCCCCTCAGAAAAGGCCAGCAAGGCTGGTACATCTTCAAAAACACACAGAAAGTTCTGGTCTTTCATGAAATAAAAATTCCCTTTGAAGAGGAATGGACTGCAAAGCTATGACTGGGATTTCCCAAATTCAGTGTGTATTGTTTAGCTAATTACTCTTTAAGGGCTACACAGACTAGTAATTTCCCCAGGCTTGTTTCATCATCTTAATGCTTTACTCAACATCCAGTCTACAATGGATGGGAAAACAGTGCTGCACATCTAAGTACAAACCATTCTTACATGCACAGAAGAGACTTATATGTAAAAACATGATCCTCACTTGCAGGAAACATTTAAATCTACCAAAAAAAAAAAAAAAAAACAAAAAACAAAAAACAAAAAACAAACAAAAAAAACCCAAAACAACAACAACAACAAAAAACACTAAGGTAGAAGGGAAAATTTCTGTTAACTGAGCTAGCACT
>JAVCKT010020800.1:0-29173 GCA_032273925.1 Rhynchotus rufescens
CCGCCCCCCACCCAGCTAACGCCCGCGCCCCGCTAACGCCCACCCCCCACCCCGCTAACGGCCGCCCGCGCGGCCGCCATTTCGGGGCGCCCCGTCTCACCTCTCCGCGGCCACCGGGGCGCTCACGCCAGAACCGCCGCGCTGCGGGGGAGGAAGCGGCGGGGCAGGGAGGCAGGGCGGGAAGGAGGGAAGGGGGGCGGCGCGTCCCGCCCTGCGCGGCCCGGGACGCCCAGCGGGCGCCGCCGCCGCCCCGACCCCGCGGGGCGGCCCCTCCAGCGCGGCCCGGCCCGGCCCCTGGCGACCCCGGCGCCGCCTCGCCCCGCCGCCCTCTCCCCGCCTGTGTGCGGGGGAGACGCGGCCCGAAACGCGGCCCGAAACGCGGGCGCTGCGAGGGCGAGCGGGCACCGGCCCCCCGGCAGCCGCCCTCGGCTCCCGCCGCCTGTAGCACAAGCTGCTGTTTCCGCAGCCTAGGCACTGCCTGGCACCCTCTGCGAGCCGGTCTGTGCTTCGCAGCCGCTTGTTAAAAGTTGGGTTTTTTTTTTTTTTTTTTTTCCCCCCCGTGAACCATCCTGTAAATCAAGCCCTGACTGGCACGCTGCCTCATCCCTCCATTATCTCATTCCAGCTTCTCTCCAAACACCTCTGTGCAAAGAAACAGCTCTGCACAGAGAGTGCTGGCAAAGCCCCTCGCTCGCTGCCCTTGGTGGCCAAGTCCCCTCAACGCACAGTGCAGGGGGTGAGAGGGAGGAAAAAGCTGGGATCTGAGCAGAGCGGGACAGGAAAAGGCCAGCTGAGGACCTGCGGGGTGTTCATCGCTGCTGTGCGGCTCTCCTGCCCATCTCCTCCCTCTCACAGCGAGGAAACAGATTAATGCAGCGCTACCACACTGTCCTTCAGGCAAGACACCAAGACAGCAAGGCCAAGAAGCCACACGTGGACTGTTAGGAGAGATTCACTCCAGGACAGCTTTGTTTTGCATTATTTATTCATCATTCTGTTTACAAGGAACCAGAGAGAGCCCCATGGCCCCAGAAAGGCTGAGAGGAGGGACCTTTTCAGAAGAATAAGGGGCCACGTTAGACCAAAAGCAGTAGGGGAGAGCCTGCTTCACACAGACCTGGAAGGGGCAAGTAAAATCCATGTATGAAGCGAAAACAAGAAAGCAATAAAGCTCCTTTTCAAGCAGAATTATGAAAGAGAAGGACCACAAGGGCTTAAAAAAAAAAAAAAACCCTCAGCAAACAGACATTGCTATGCAGCTCTGCCATCCCTGTGGCACCTGTGGGCCATGCCAGGAAGGCAGCGGTGACGTGTACCATGAGACCCAGTTCAACTCCAGCTTAGTGTGGGAGTAGCCAGGGACCAGCACGCAGTCACAGCGTGCAGGAAGTGACACCGCAGCGCCTTTCGGCAACGCTTTGCCCGTTGCATGTGCTCTTTGGTTGCTGCCCGCTCGCCCGCAGCACTCACTGCCACCACCTGTACCCAGAGTGCACAAATGCACCTTCTGCAAGCACTTAGGTACATAGCCTTTACCTTAAAAAAGAAAAAGCTAACTCCAGCTGGCATAAGAAAAGGCATAGAGCTGTGCTAGGGTTTGCAGGACCTGGCCCTTATTAAACAGCTTGGCTTAACGAACACCTAAAGCATGCCCCCCAGGCATGCACAACCTGGAGCCCGCTTACTGCTGTTGTGCAACTGAAGTATGAATGTGACTCATAAGCAGTAATAAGCAGGATGACAGTGGTTGAAAGAGCTAACAGTTAAAAATGCAGTACTGTAGGTTTATTGGAGAGATATATGGACCAGGAGATAGCTGAAAAGAGTGTTAAAGACAGCACAAACTGAGCACCAGGTCTGTTTATAACCAGAGCCTAAGTGCTTGTTCAATACACATAGAGTAAGAGATTAAGCAAGGTCAAAAGTGCATGAAACACGAACAGAAAACAATCCGGTAGATACTGCATGGTCCCCATAGCAAGAACTGATTAAATGCATTTAAATGGAGTTCAGGCTGCTGCAATAAAGAGCCCAAGCGGTACCCCAGCAGGCACGCCATGCATCTGTGCCAGGAGTTGCACCCCACAGCCTGCCTCCGAGGTGGCAGCAGTGCCGTGGGAAGCAGGCGCCCTGGAAGGAGCAGAGGGCATTCCCAGACAGCCCACGGAGCCAGCTGCACGCGCGTAACCGCTGTGGGATGAGGCGACCTTGTCCCGCGAGGCCGGCGCGCTCCGAGCACCCCGGCTCTGCCACAGAGCTGCCGGCGCCTCCACCCTGGGAAGGAGGCACGTGAGGTGGGTGTAAGGTGCGCTCATTTCTCCAGCGTGTTCAAGAGCAGGTGACTGCAGTGAGGACAAAAAAGAATCAGGATCCTTGTTTACTGTGAGCCTTTTTCTAGTAATTCTGCTATTTGACAAGGTATTTTCCCCCCTGCTACATTATCCATCACAGTCACAGGGAGAAGAGAAGAAACACCCCAAGCATTTGGGATTCCTGCATCTGACCTGCGGGAAAGTTTTACACAGCATTTCAGCTTTCCAGAGACATGCAGCTGGCTACTTCTGCTATGCTTATCCCTAACCTATTATCACAAAATAAGTGACACTAAAGGCAGAGCGGGCTCCCTTTGCCTCTGTGTGAAGTTTGGGGGACTCTGCCTGCTGAGGAGCAGCTGTTTTTCCTCCTCTGCCCTCGCGCTGACTGTACACCCCGCTGCACTGTGACATGAGTCAGGACAGTACCCAGGCAGCAAGATGAGTGTTTTCTTGTGCTAGGATTTCAAAATGCCTTACAAATTATGTGCAAAGAGTCACCTGTCCACCAAGAACCGCAGCTGATGCAGTGCAGGAATAAGCCCTCAGTTATTTTTGCCTCCTGTCCCAGCCTGGCACCATCTCAGGGTACCACTTTCATCTGCTGTTATTTATGCAGCACTTTGTCCCAGAGTTGCTTGCCAAGGTGGCTGCTCCCACGGCTGCTATTTGAAAGCAGGAGAGATTCTGACCAAAAAAAAGAGGAGGGGGAGGAAGGTTCAAATGACCCTTTGAACTGAAAGTGTCTAGGTTTTCTAATAAGAAACTGAACTATCCTTGTCATTCTGGTACTCATTCTTGTTCAAGTGCAACCCACTCAAACTCTGTACCACCCTAGCATGGATGACAAAATTCTGCTCTTTCTCTGCTAAGGAAAAAAAAAAAAAAGGTTAAAATGAAGTAGCTACTGCAGTATCAGGTTATAGAAGGGTATATGAGTAATAATTTCTCTGGTTGAAGATGCAGAGAGATTAATTCTGAAGAACACAAAAGTATCAGTCATGGCACAAGGATGAAGAATAACCAAATTTCTAACTCTGGTGAGAAGAGTGCATAAGGTAGTATTAAATATATGTCTAGTTCTAGAAATATAGACACTAGGTGACAATGTGCCCTCTCTGAAAGCACTACATTGTCCCCAGACATTTGGGAAGCATCTGCCCCAGTTTAGTTTTCTGTATTGCCTTCCTCAGTGAGCCAAACTCTACCTGCGATTAAAGAGGAAAAAAACAAACAAACAAACAAAAAGGCTTTTGATGTTTCCAAACCTCCTTTACCTACCACCAGCAGGGAAAGACAAGGGAGAACATCTGTCTTCAGGGACACATAGTCTAGAAAACAAGAAAGCCGTGTCCATGTTTGGGTTATCACCAAGCAATCTAAAAATTACAGGTGTTTTTCAAGATCAAATAGAGAGGATTTTGGTTTCCCAACATAGTTTCCCACAAAAAAAAAAAAAACCAAAAAACCAACAAGTGGTTCTGCTGGCAGCCTGGTTGGTGCTGTGTACCGAGTAACAAGAGCCCCAGTCCCTGCAGGACCTCTTCTAGCTTACTGCTGCCTGGTCTCTGAAAGGTGTTTTTAGCAATTGAACCCCTAGCTGTTTGATAGCCAGCCAGCAGTAAGGACTGGCCAGGAGCTTATTCCTTTTGGTCAGGAATCCTACTCCTGTGGAGAGAAATTTCCTTTCCCCTATCAGAAGGAAATGGCACAGGGAAGATCATGGAAAAATCTTTGTAATGCTGACAGGCTATAGTGACTCAGAGCACTTTTCCTGCATGGGATATTCCCAGAGAAACCTGGGCAACAAACAGACACTCAGAATTGGAGTCTGACTAATTGCCTTATCCCAAGAGAGGAAGGACAGTGGATAAATATAGGCACTCTCTGTCCTATAAGGCTGGGCAGACAGCTTCATAGCTGCAGTTTCACATCTTGCCCCCAAGATTTCAAAGCCACACAAAGACACAGGCTCAAGAAGAAAGGGGATGGGGCATTACAGTCAAACCAGGGGGGTGGGATCCATCCATGACCCTTCAGCACTGCAGCAAAGTCAACTCCCAGCTCCTGGAGATCTTTTTAGGAAAGCATATGAGTGTGGCAGGGAACAGGCAGCACTCAGACTGAACACAGGCTCTGTACAGCCCCCCGGTAGGTACCGCACAGCTCCCGCCACAGGCGGTTATAAAACAGCAGCTCCTGTCCCATAAAGTCCCCTGCGAGTCCCAGGGCAACTGCTCTGTGTCCTGCACACTGTACAGGAGGCTCAGTGGCAAGGTCTGGCAGGGTAACAAAACGAAGAAAGCCATTGGGATGAACAGCTTTCCAGCACAGACCGCATCCACAGGTGGAACTGCTTAACTGCAGTGCTGGCCAGTCAAGCCAAGGTGCCCGATAAATAGAGCACTGGAGCTGGATTGTATAGGAGCTGACGGAGGCCATCCCACTGATCCCAGCAGGCTTCCAACTAGGCTCCGTGCTTACAGAACCCAGAGGTGATCGATCTCTTGGAGAGATTGATCTCTCCAATCAATCTCTCTTGGAGAGATTGATCACTACCTAGAATCAGCCCAAATTTAAAATAATCTCTTTATTTCTTCCACAATCGAACAATGACATCATATATTAAAACATCCATGATGCTCTCCACTGCCCGCTGACAGGACACATCTTTGCCAGACCCAAAAGGAACAAGACTTCTTCATTTTACAGAGAAGTGACTGCCAGAGAAGGGAGCCCCAATTGGTGCCATTAACCAACACCAGCAAAGTTCCTCCCAAGAAGCAGAGGCCTCCAGAGACCAAAGCTCTGGGGAAAAGTGGGAAATGGAGCAGTACAGATAATATGTCCATTTTGTCCTGATTTAGTCCCTGGGCCCTCCCAGCTGGTGACACCGTGCACCTTCCCTGAGCCTGTGCAGAGCTGGGACCAGCCGAACCAGCCTGCCCAAGAGGAGCCCAGCTTTGCGCTCCGGCCTGCGTCCCTTGCGGACTTACTGACGTGCCTTAGGTGCAGCAGCCTCTCCACCTGCCGACGTCTTCCAGGTGCAGGGCAGTCTCCCTCTGCCTGTCTTCCTGAGCTGTCAGCAACCTGCAACAAGCCGCACAGATCAAAAGCACAGTCTGGATACTGAGCTCTCCCTGCCAAAGCATCAGCCAAGACCATATAGGATGCTGAAAAGCGACTGGGCAAAAAGCTGGCCGTGTTTGGAGGTTGGATAAATAACCTATACAGAAAATAACCATAAATTTCCATGAGGAAATGACCAGGGAGAAAGACTGGACATGTACAAGAAGGGATGGCACGGCTGTCAAAGCACCAGACTGGGACTGGAGCGCTCTGTGCCTTATTTCCCAGCTCCCAGACTGTTGGCAGGATCCCAGGCCGCTTGCTTCACCGGCCTGGATCATCCCCTGCACAACCAGGGCAATAAAGCGCGTGGAAGGCCTGCGCTGCGGGGGATGTGATTCACCCAGCTGCTGAGTAAGTCATCCCAGTTAATCAACAGCGAAGGCCTGCTGCGAGGTTAACAAAGAAGATGCAGCAGGAAGGGAAGCAGGAAGAGAAAGCAAGAGGATATTTTTGTTGTAAAATTTCAAAGACTTTTTCTTTTCAAAAATGCGTGCTTTTTTAAAGCTTAAGAATCTTTAAGCAAACTTCCTTCAGCCTTATAAAGTGCCTTATCTATCTTCTTAAAAATATTACCACTAAAATATCACATTCTGTATAATGCTTAATACACTAAAAAAGAAAAAACATTACAGGTGCATATTTTCAGGTGCATAGATTTCAAACCGAAAATGCCATCCTAAAGCCTGGGATATTACCCAAAGCTTTTTCTGACTAAATATTCAAACTAGGGCCGTTTCACTGACCTGGCCATGTGCAGCATGGGCTCCACGATGTTACAGCCAGCCATGGCGCTGCACTCGTAGAAAACAGCCTTGTATTCCTGCAGAGAGCAGAGCAAGCCCCCGTCTGCTGCGGGCTCCCAAACCACCCACCAGCGCCCTCGGGGCAGCCCCTTCCCTGCCCAGCACCCCCACAGGGGCCACCCCCCTTTGCTGCGAGCGGCTGCTGCTGCCGTAGCCCCTCCGAGGGTGGGAATGCAAGACCACATCCTGCTCGGCTACGTGGGAATGGGAGGTGGCTGTTCAGCAGCACGGGGCCCAGCTGGAGCATCCACGAAGGGGACAGTTATTTGGGAAGGGCCCTTTCCCCCGGGGTACACAGACCGCCTCATGTTCGTGCTACAGAGCCCAGTTCACGGGAAGAGCTCCGAGACCCTCTCCTCCTGCCCAGCAGGCGAGGATGAGGCACCCTCAAGGTGCCCTCGAGGGTGAGGTACGACCAGGCATGCGAACACAAGGAGCGAGGGAGGACTGTGCAGCACGTGGGAAAAACCAGCTCCCTGAGGAAGGCCAAGCACCACTGTCAGGAGGCATCCAGCCCAAGGAAGAACCCACTGCCCAAGGAGCAGGGTCTGCCACAGGCCGGACCTCATCCTGCCCGGTACCCAGGGGACCTTGGCACTTGTTTGCGTTGGAGAAGAGGCAGGGGTAGAGGGCAGGCACCGCATACGGAATCGGCTCCGAGCTCCAAAGGGCTGCCCTGCTCGTGGGCACAGGGGCTGCAGAGCCCAGTCGCACCTTCGCCAGCCTCTCCCCCTCCACCTTGGGCACGCGCCGGGCCCCTCTCGGCACAGCATCCGTTTTATTTCCAAGCAGGAAGATCACAGCTCCATCCTCAATACCTTCCTGCAGAAGGAACAGAGCAAAGCACTTGAGACTCACCCAAGGCACAGCAATATCCTGAAGCAGATCCTATTCCAGCTTTTGTAAACAGGAGCTTTGCCACTGCCCCAAAGGAGCTGCCAAAATATTCCATATTGCTTGCTTAAAGGGCCATTCCACAAGTGACCCCAGGGATGTGTGCAGGGAAGTTTAAACTATGGGAATGTATTCCAAGTGCTTGGAGTGTACAGCTGGGATTCATATAGAAGGGAGACTGGTCTCAATTCAAATTCCTCTCTGGGAAACAGGAAACCTAAAGACCTAAGTTTGTCCTACTAGGCCACTGGAAATTTAGGTTCATACGAGGTTTCTTATGTATTCAATAGTTGTTTTAAAAACCTGACAATTTCACTTCAACTCTGAATTGACACACAACATATCTAAATTACACAAATCAAAGTATTTCTGTCTTCCCACGCAGACACAAGCCTCACAAAAATAGTCATTAATATTTTTTGTTAGGAGCTTGGAAGTTAAGAAACAAACAAACTCACAGAAGTGCCATACAGTCACCAACAACAAAAAATCAAGAGTTAAAGCCACAGCAAGTGAGGGAAGAGAACAGTTCAGTAGTGGTTAGGAGAGAAGCTGTTACTGGTATTACACAATCTCATCTAGAAATTCCACAGCAATCAGGATCTTGGCGATCTCCCCACACTGCCGTGCTCGCACGCTGCAGGTTTGAGCGCCTGCCCCCGGTGCAGAGCCGTCTCTTCCCTACGGATGGGGCTGCACCCAGGGGAGCTCCTGTCCCCAGCGCCGCGCCGGGCCGACGTGCCAGCTTCTCGGGACATTGCCAATGGACACAGGCCGTGCACAAACACGCGCCGCTGCTCCGGCAGCTCCCACTGGCTTCTGCTGGGGAAACACCCCAGCTCGTTTACCGGGGGACCACCGGCTCCCTTAGGACTACAAGCACCTGGTCCAAAGCTCAGGCAGTGCCCACAGCATCTGGGACCCACCCTGGGGCCTCCAAGAACGTCGCTCCCGGAGCGGAGCCGAGACGGAGGAGGCAGCAGAGACAGCGTTAGGAGAGCTGCCCTGCTCTCACCTGCACGCTGCTCATCCAGTTCCGCACTGCCGTGAAGGAGCACTCGGCCGTGATGTCGTACATGACCAGGATCCCATCCGCCTTCCGGAAATACTGCTTGGTAATGCTCCGGAACCTGAGTCCAAAAGAAACGCAAGATGCCCTCAAAGCCACGTCTGGTAACAGCAGGAAACAGAACAGCACTGTGTGTCTTTTAGTGCAGACCCTCTGCAAGGCCAGGCAGCCACATGCAGACACCCATCCACTGGGGCTGGTGTGTGCCCACGCTGGCATCAGACAGGGCAAATCCAGGGGATTTCAAGGCCCCATCTCTGAGAAGGACAAAGCAGCCAGGACTAAGCATGATGCTGAGAAAGTCCTGCACAGGATAATAAGCTCTGCTGTGCGACTAAGAGCCAAGAAACCCTACAGCAAGGAGGGACCTTCTTGAACTCTTCAGCTGATAGTCCTGGCCCAAGTAAGGGCACGGCATTCTGGTAGGTTAATGCAGCTGAGAAACACAGACTGGATCTTTGACAATCAAGGGGTCTCTGGAACTCCAGGACACGCCACACATTCCAATAGAAACATCAAATGCAGCATGAACCAGGCTCAAGGAAGTCACCATAGACTTCTTCGCCATATGCTCTGAGGAATCCCTCTCTCTTTCACAGGATATTTGGTTGGACACCTTCAATCAGAAGCAATTAGTATTTCTCAAGAGAAAAAAGTATTTTCTTCTTCTCATGTTTTCTATTCAGGAAAGCTGTTCAGCCAAGTTCCTCCTTGCAGGTACACATTTAAGACCTGCTAAAGCTGCAGGAGATGTCTGCTCTACCCTAAACGGCCTTCTGCAGAGATGGTATCTTGAATTTAACATCTGATATAATCTAGCCTCAGTAAAATGTCACATTTCATGTAGTAGCAACTCCATCTTGCTGCTGTACTTCAGCAGTGGAATAACTGCAGCAGTCCCCTAGATGGAAAATCATCATTTCTTTTAAAAGAATCTTGAACATAGAAGAAAAAGTATATTCCCACCAGACCTGCATGGCCTAGCTGGCAAAGATAGACAACAATATTAATCCCAGATAGCACAGCTCAAGGTTATAATCTTCCCATGACCTCCACTGCTGGCTCAACAGCCTGGTCCTGTACCATATTTAGCACAAAATACACAACACTTATTTTATCAGGCTCTGAGGGGAACAGACCCCTTGAAGTGGCTTTCCATCTTTAGCTCCAAAGTACATCCTAAGCTAAATGCAAGTTACATTAAGGTAGCAGCAGGCCTTCCTCACTGGTAGGAGCTGAGGATGAAGAGTATCTTCCACTACTCTGCTCCCCATCAGGCAGCATTGGTGACAACCTCTAGTTGTGGCTTCTAATTTTGAAACTATAGGTCAGCAGGATCAGAGAACAGGACATCAATCCGGAGTTTTTCGTTCTATCTCAGCTGGAGAAACTGTTACACAGAGGTTTTGGTCTCATAGCTCTTCCATTAGAGGGCAAAAGAAGAACTTCAAGGACTACAAGAGCTTTGAAGCCTGCTATACAGTCATTTATGGGAAGACTACTTGAAGCCACTAGCGTAAGAGTCAGGCATATAGAAACATACTCTCTCGTCAGCCCTCAAAGTTGTCTTTACCAAATCCACAACTTCTTTAACTCTCTGGCATGAACTTTTGCCTCAGGCCTAACAATAGAAGAGCTGCTGGACACTTCAGTCCTTCTGCATCTGACCATCTTTCCACAGACAAGATCAAGAATGTCCTTGCTGCCCCCTCGTCTTCTGTTTCTTATCTTGAGCCTGGCAATGGGGAATCTGCACAGAAATTGTTTACCTCTCTTGCCCAGCTGTATCCCAAAGCTGTAAGGCAACCTGGGTGTTATCCACCATCAGATTCTTCACCTGGTAATCAATACCTGTCAAGCAGACAACAGTGATTGTAAGACAGGATGCAGAGGGAACAGCTTGCCATTGCAAGGCAGTACCAGCACTAGTTAGTTCAGGGAAATCTGAAGATTGACTGGAAACTGAGATGAGATTGCCTTCACCTTTAGATTAAAAGTAGATTAAATAGTGGCAGGGGGAAAGCCTATATCCAGCTAGGCATTCCCACTCCTTTTAGCTGGACAGGTCAGGAACTCCTTTACTCACCAATGGTGGCATTGAGATCCGCCAAGAACCTGTCATGGCAAAAGCGGTGGATGAAGGAACTCTTCCCAACGCCGGAGTTGCCCACAAAAACAACTTTAAATATGCGATCTGGGGAACAAGCGACTGGTTCCTGTGCTTGGAGCTGTAATGGAAGAAAGGGATGCAGTTTTCAGAAGCCCAATTACAGGCCGTGCTTTGATTTAGGCAACAGATGCCTGTCCTATAAACCTATGGAGCTAGTTGGGAAGAGTGAGGAATCCTCAACTCCCTGGGAGCAAGTGTTTGAGGAAGAACCACTAACAATTGAGAGACTCACCCTGGTTTCTGTGCCAATGGGCTGTCCTCTGGGAGGCAATGGAGCATCATCTGATCCATCTGCTGTTTTCCTGCAGTCAATGTCACTCTTCAAAGTCACCTTCAGCCTCTCAGCATCTGTTGCTGCCGACCATCTCTCCTCACCTCTGCTCTTCTCTCCAAAGTTCACACCTTTTCCCACTTTCAACTCTGTCCCATTGCCTGGGAAATATTTGCAGTTCTTCCTGTTGGGTTCTTCCATTGCCACATCCGCAGGGAAGGTGAAGGGATGGTCCGCGGAAGCTAGTTGTCTGTATCAAAGTCCACAGGCACCACAAATGGGATTTGGGGGCAGAAGGGAAGAGGAGGAGGTTGCGAGTCCCCAAAACAAGCAGTGTGATCCACTTGGTGCCTATGACAGGCTTGCAGGACTCTAGCTCACACACACCCTACTCCCTATACAACTATGACTAAGACACCAGCTGCACCCCTGCAGCTGGGGGAAGCCAGGTGGCTCATGAGCTATGCTACACTTACATGTGCTCGCATATCTTTCATTCATCTTAATAAAAGCTTCCCACCTCCTGGATTTTTCAGGGCTTCTTTGCCTCCCGTTTCCCCCAATATCAAAAACAAGACAGAGCACATCAAGTACACGAGTACACAGGGGCCACTGGAGGAAGACGGAGGAAAAACATCCTCAGCAAGACACCACCACCACCTCCCTCCATGTCCAGGTGAGCCAGGAGCGCTCTGAGCGCGGGGCTCGGGCCGCCCGGGCGCGCGGCCGGCGTGCTGCCCGGTGCTGCAGGCGCGCGGCCCCGCGCCGGGATCAGCCCCACGGGGGACGGGTGCGCGGGTGCTGCCGACGTGCGTGCTCCTGCAGCCACGCAGCTTCGAGCCCTGAGGTACGTGGGGACGTGTGCCAGCCCGAGCCCTGTCCTGGAGCGGGCGCATCGCTGAGTTCCCACGGCACTTGGCACGTGCTGGCTCTGCTCTGGCCCCCATCCACGCCTGGCCTGACGTCAGGGAGCTGGGACCAGAGGGACTTTTGTTCTTCCAAGCTCCCAGTGGGCCACGCTGCGTCTCAGAGGCAAAACCCCCGGCCTGCTCCTCGGGCTGCGTTTTGGGGCATAGGCGATAGACCCCTGTGGATGCACAGGGGCGAGCTGACACACATCAGCCACCCTGGCAAAGGAGGCAGAGGGATGTTTTTCAACAGAACCAACTAGATTTAACTGTTTTAAACTCCTGGAATTGCTGCCAAGGGGCAAGGAAGTATCTTAGCTCTGTTGCAGCTTTCCATTATTAAAGAATTGCAGAAAGAAGTGGGAAGGCTTAGAACGTGACCAGAAGACTTCATCCACCACAGATCTCCATTACTTTTACTGGCCACCAACTGGAGAGACCGAAGAAGAGAGACCAAAGCTTTCCTGCAGTCAGTTTGTGCACAGGCAGAACATCCCACCTCTCCGCAACATTTTCACTAGGCACAAGCACAGGAGCAAAGGCAACAACTCTCCCCTTTCACTCCTAAGGGTGGCTAGCCGAGAACTCCCCTGACCTGGCCAAGGAATCAAGCCAGCTCTACTATTAACTTGTTTTTCTAGTAGTCCACAAGCTCAGGTTCCTGAAGCTCAATTCCTAAAGGCCTCTACACAAGAATAACAAGCATCAATGCCAAGTTGCACCTGGAAAAAATTCCCAGCCTAGATTTACATCTCCCAGTTGGCACTAGAAGAAGCCATAGAGGAATGGGAACTTTCCACAGAGATCTGGTAGGGAACAGGGAATTGTGCAGTCTTAAAAGCTGTCTGAGGCCAGTTAGTCCAGGGGAGATCCAGTTCCAAGCCAGGCTAGGGCTGGCCTGGCCTCTCCAGCCTGTGAAGTGAAGCAGGGTTAGGCCAACATACGTTTGGAGCACGTTCATCTGCAATGGCTGATGCTTACAGCCAGCACGGATCAGACAAGCGAGTGTAGGTGGCCACTGAAGCCACTGTGCTATCTGCAAATACAACCTGTGGTTTGGGCCACACAGGTACGTGTGCCTGCCGGCTGAAGGGGAGGTGTCTGTGCAGGTGAGGAGGGATGTGGGCAGGATGAGCCCGCCTGAAGCTGGGCCTTCTCCTTGGGGCTGCCAGCTGCTGGACAGAACACCAGCCTTGTGCAACTCCTGCCCTTTGCCAAGCCCTGGGGATACGTCTGGGGCATAAGGCACCATGGACAGGATTTCTGCCAAAGGAGGAGCTGGGACACATGGGAATGATGCAGTCATTTTAACGGAGCTGCCTGGCTCAGTCATAAAGGCAGCCTTGCTGATTCCCATCCTTTCCCCAGAACACTCTCCCTGAGTCTCTGATGGCATTTAGATTTGCTTCCCCATTGCCGCATGAGTGGGGCCATCACAGTGTGGAGGTTGTCTAAAAGCCTCCTTAGCTCCCCACCGACACCATCCTTCTGTGCCAGGAGGTGGCTGGAGCCACAGTCAAGTCACATCCCACCACTCCCCAACAGTGAGCCGGTGCTGAGGGGGAACCAGACACAGGACACAGTTGGACTGACAGGGGACTCCAGTGGGCACAGACTGACACCACAAACACAGCCACAGATGCCCAGCTAACCGTTTGACCGGCTTGTCGTCCAGCAGATAACTGCCTAGCACTGACCCTTTCTTCAGCACAGGTTTTTTGCTCTGAGGTGCCTGGAAGTTGAAAAGAGAAGGGATGAAGTACACAGTTAGGAGGCAGGAACCCGGCCAGTCCCAGGTCAGCCACTCATCACTTCTGTGACCACTTTGAGGGGAGGACTGGAGCCCTTCCAGCCCCACAACGTGCAGTGCAGGATCCCAACCTGAGGCTTTGAACAGAGCTGAGCAGAGGGGCTTGCTCTTTCTCATGCAAGAAGGTACCACTGATGCTGCTTTCCCCTTTGCCACAAAATACAACCAAATTGATGGTACTCAAAACTGTAGTCCTTCTCAGGACAGCCAGAGGTGTCTTTTCTAAGGCTTGTCCTCCAGCTTGTGCTGCAGCTGAATCTCCTTCCCCACCTGCCCTTTCCTTGAGCTGGTGGCCTGTGGGCGACACCGGCTGCCCCTTCCTCAGAAGGCCCCGCTGCCCCCCAGCCCAGGCGCTCACCCGTAGGTGCGCAGGCTCCCCAGCAAGGAGGTGGCTCTGCCCAGGGCAGGGTGCACAACCTGCCTCACGCGCGTGTCCCTCTCCAGGCGTTCCCGCCCCTCGTGACGCTCACCACACTCGCTGTGGCAGCCAGCGTTCACCCCCAGAGAAGCAGAAAACAGAACCGTTCCTTTCGCAACCCTCCTGCCCCAGATGAAGCAGCCTGGTCATCCCCAGCAGGGTCTGGGACAAGCAGTTTGCCAGAGACCATCCAGGAAAGCCTGGAGCAGAGCGGGGATGCGCCCCAGTTACCCCAAACACTGGGCTAAAGCCTGACCTTGCTGTATCATGCAGCCAGCCTAACTCTTCTGTCCTCATACACAACATGGCAAGGTGCCCACCACCCTAGCTCTGTAAATCCATAGATTTCAAACACGTCCTCACAAGTTATTTCTGAGGGCAAAGGTGGGGGAAGAAGAGCTGTCTGCAGCCTGGCCAGATTAGTCTTGAGCTCATTGAACACCTGCAGGCAGCTCCTGACAGGTCCTCCTTGGTGCTGCCCACAGCCCCAGGGAGGACTATGAAGATACTCCTTCAATAACCTCCACACTTATTTTAATAGGCAAATAAATAAATAAATAGCTGCTCCATGGGCCAGAAGCAGCAATCCAGCATGGACAGCCATCTCTCAGCAACTTAGTTTCCAGAGCAAGGGATGTGGTTTAAAACAAACAGGGAAACTCAGACAGAAATGACCCCCACACCTCAGGTGTCCTACAGCCAACAAGCTCATGGCCTTGCTGGCTGTGCTGGGTTCCCAACTGTGCAGCACACATCGTCCAAGCCAAGGGACCCTCAAGTTTGCAATGACCCGCCTGCCAGCACTGATATTAGGCTGTGGTTCAGCCAACAAGCAGTTCTCCAGTGGGAACAGGGGAGGAAGCTTTGGGAGGCTGGGACCAGTCAAGGGCTCTCTCTAGCCACACGGGGACAAGGAAGCCGCGTTGCAGCTCACGGGAGGCCCGGCTGAGTCACAGCCCGCAGGCAAGCGGCGGCTGCACTGCCCTGCGCGGGGAGGAAAGAGCCTCCCGTGTACCTACCTGGGGAAGAAAGAAGAAACAACCAGGTGCATTTGCCCATTGGTTCTGCCATGCTTTATTGGCTTGCCAGCTTTGCGTAACATTTGGATTTTCGCAGGGATGGCAAAGGGACAGATGCAACACTGCAACTGTACAACACACAAGGCCAAGGATTCCACAGTGACAGCGTACAGAGACATATTTCCAATGGGAAAGAAAATAAAGGCATCTTCTGGTTTGTCAGTGAAATGCAAATGCACGTCCAGTGCTGCCAAAGTCCCCAGGCAGCCCTCGCAGGGAACGGACATGAAGTTTGCTCACCCAGGTGAGACCTCAGCACGCAGCATGCAAACGTAGCGCAGCCAGGTGGGCCACAGGAGCAGAAGGATCCTGCAGCTCTGGGATCTAAAGGGCACCCGCAGCCTTGGCGCTGCCTGCGACGTGGCCACCAGAAGAGAAGGTGTTGCACAGCTCTGGGGGCAGGCCTGCCCACCCTGGCCAGGCCAGAAACTCTCACAAAGAGCCATGCCTAAAACCAGCACTGGGAAGTGCAAAGGAGCAGTGGCTGGGTGGCCATCAATCTCACACAGCCCAACGCTCCCTCCAGTCAGTTTAATGTCTTTCCTATGAAAGAACCCCTGTTCATCACACCCGCATTTCACAGAAATAACACAGTCCTTCCCAGCACTGGCAGAGGGTAGTAAAGACATACATGATTTTCCAGGCTAAAAAGAAATCTATACTTGATGCTGGGGAGCATGCTACACAGTAGGAGCCCACATCAGAAGGTTGGCTTTCCTTTTTTGCTGTGCAGGACATTATTATCGCCTGTCCCTGCTCCCATGGGACAGGCTGGAAGGCAGACTTTCTGCAGGTGCTAGATGACAGCAGCATCTCTGCAATCCCTTGCAGCCTCGCTTTCCTGCAGACTAAAATGAGAGTGGCTCAGGTTGTCAATGGAAAAAGATAAACCCTCCTTCCAGTACAGGCTGATGAGCCCAGCATGACCCAGCCTGGCCAGCTGAGCGATGCTGGTAGCCAGAGTTCAGTCTGCTGCTCCTGCCTGCCCAGCAAGGAGAAGGGCAAGGGCAGCTCCTCTGCCGTGACTGCCCCTCTCGAGTCCATCTGTGGCTGTCCTAGCAGTGGAGGAGACAGGAGAGGACAAGGGAGGTGCCCCAGCTTTACATCCAGCCAGACACCTGCCTGAATTGCAATGCCCACAGATGTGTGAGTCCACCCACAGGAACTCGGTTGCTGCAGCTTTACACAAAGAAAGAAGAGAAAGCACCTTTTCTTTGTGTATTTGCACTGACCTCTGCAGCAAGGTAACGGTAAATTTTCAGGAGGAAGCCATAAGCTCTCTCTCACATACACACATGCAGGCACACACAACATGACACATCTTTACAAGCAAAGCATCTCCCTTCAGGGAGCACACGCAGGCAGGCACACACACCTCACCTCCTCGTGACAGCTTTCCTCCTGCGCAGAAGGCAGCAGTGCAGAGCCTCCATCCAGCAAGTGCCCCTCAAAAGGCTAATGGGCAACTCCCTCCTCCCTAGGCCCCAGCCCCAGACCCACTTTCTTCCTCTTCCTTCACACACCAGCCACACAGGACACGTCTCATCTCCTGTGGCCTTCTACTCATCACTGCCAGAGAGCTGCGCCCAGACCTTCAAGTGGAGCATGGCTGAGCTGGGAAAGCAACATGGTAGCAGGGATGGGTACCAAGAAGGGCACAGAGCAGCCTTGGCGGCGACACATGGGAACACAAAGACATTTTTTTCATGGAAAAAAAAAATTAAAGATAGATCACATGCCCATACTTATCTTGGAAACTGGGAAAGGCTCGCCATGGAGTTGACCGCCTCAGATGTTCTCCAGGGCCAACAACTGCTCCTATTCCCAGCAAGCTCCCCACTTCCTCCTAGCCCTTTGATACAAGGCTCAAAGCTGCTCTCCACCAGAGCAGAGTTCGCAGGAATGGGGCAGCTGCCCCAAAGAGAACACCTGCAAACATCTGCTACGCACTCAAGCAGCCAGGGACGAACTCTAAAACCTGCCCCTGCCTACACCTAATTCCCCGCCACATCCAGTGCAGCCAGCAGCGTATCTGGGAATCCGTCTCCTTCGTCACCACCGAGCCCCAGGGCTGGGCCCGGCTCCCGCGCCCTCCCCACAGGAGCTGTGGGGCGGCACAAGGCCCCGGCCGGCGCGCGGCCGGCAGCCCCACGCTGCACCCCGCAGAGCGCCGCACTGCGGGCCCCGGCCAGCGCGCCTTGCTCTGAGCCCGGGCACCGGACAGAGCCACACGGAGCTTCTCTCCGGCTCTGGAAGTCTGTACTCGTGCCCCACACCAGGCCTCGCGAGCTCAGGTCATTGTCCCCCGTGGAAGTGACAGGCCCCCGCGTGGTGACAGCAATAGCAGCAGATGAAAGGAGGGTGCTTAGGAATTAGGATTTTCTTTCTTAGACTAACCAGCTTCTTGGCTTCAAAAGTGTCGCGCTCATCGCGGAGTTTCTTGTTCATCTCTCTGCTCCAAAGAAAGACATGAGAGAGACAAAGAAGCATTCATTGACAATGAAGTACAGACCAGCATTCGAAAGCTAGGAAGGAGAGGGAGTTTGGGACACAGATAGAGATGCTTTTACTCCACACAGGTTGGGACTTCCATGTGTCCCAATACAGCTAATTGGCTTCACGTGGGCCCCTTAGTCAGCAAGAAAAAATAAATCTGTCCAGGGCAGGGATTACTGGATGCAATAACACAGCCTGTGCTCTGCTGGAGCTGAGCAGAGTGCACAGTACTGTCTGGCCCTAGCGAAACAGGCAGCGTGTGAACGCTGCTTGAATACACTCCTAGGGCTTTCTCTGGGGAAAATACACTCCTAGGGCTTTCTCTGGGGAAAATGAGCAAAGGGCTGAAACCTCAGCACTGCAGCTGAGCCACCAAATCAGCTCAGCAAGAAAGAGACCATCAGGAACAACGGACAATTCCCAATCCCACCCCCAGACAAGCCATTGACTTTGGCAGCCACCCTTGCAGAAGCAGGAAGGGTTTTTAGTCTCCGTGTTAGACACCAAGGGCTCCGTATCTCCTACCGTCCCTTTTCTTACCTGAGGAGCTCCAGCTGTCGAAGGAGGCTCTGTTTCTCCTTCTGCATGTTCTTGGAGACTCTAAACACATCCCTGGGTGAAGGAAATTTTAAAAGTGGAAGTCAATGGGGAAAGAAATGCAAAGCTCCCTTTCTCGGGGACATTCATGGCATGTGTAAAGAAACAGCCATGTTTCAGTGGAAGAGGCACAGCCAGGAAAGTCAGCTCTCCTTCCATGTGAAGGTAGGGAATCCCTCTTCCCCATTTCACCCCCCAGTTTCCTAAACTGCTAGACATGGGAAGAACTGCAATATCCCAATGAAAAGCAGTTGGGTAAGATGAAGCTCCAAAACAGAAACACAAGTGATTAGCATAGGATCTGTAGGAACACGGCAGAGGTGATGATGAACTGGAAAATATAGTGAGGAGAGGACTTCTTTAGATTGAGGGACAGTTGTATTTTTTATAGCGGTTTTGTAGTCAAATATCAATGAACAAATTCATCTCCCACTATAGGTGGGTGAGAGGCATAAGTGCAAATACCAGTTTAGGCTTGCAGGCTCACGGGAGCTACTTCTCTTCCTCAAGAAGAGGCAGGCAATCCTCCGACAGGATGAAAGCTTCTAATTAGAAACCTTGATCTTTAATTATTGCACATCCTTCCTCTTTGCCCTAGTCCCTGCCCAGACAACCCACCCTCCTGCCAATCCTCACCTATCCTTCTGCTCCTGTTCAATCTGGGCCTCTTTCTGGAGCTTCTGTAACTGCCCCTTGGCCACCTCCAGCTCCCACTTGCTTTTCTCCAGCTCCTCCAGGAGGTTTTCATTCAGATGCCGGAGCCTTTCATTCTGTACCCGCGTCTCCAGCTGCTCCGAGTTCAGAGACCGTAGCTGATGTTCCAGCTGCAAGGGGAGAGGAGGAAGAAGAGCAAGGGTTAAATGAAGGGCTAAATACAGCAAAGGAGGGATATGTGCTACAGTGGTGACTGGAGGAAAAAAAAAAAAAGGCAGAAAAATGCAAACAATGAGGCAGGTGGGATGTAAAGACAACTTAGGTCTACAAGATTACCAGTGGTGTCAAGAAGGTGAACGGGAAGCAAACATTTTTTTCATCGGAGCCAGCACTGGGGATCAAGCAGTGCAATTCATCAAGCATAGCTAGGGAAGCACTTCAGGCAGCATGAGGAGCTTGTTGCTGTCAGGCTTTATGGAGATCAGAGTTCAAATCTGGGTGAAAGAAGGACTAGAAAAAATTAGGCAGGAGGGAGCAGAAGTGTATTTATATAAGAAGGTTTTAAGCACAGGTGTTGAGATTCAACTCCCGGTTTAGGGAATTCCTAAGCCTGTGGTAGGTGAAAGGTGGATGTACTGAATGAAGGGTAATGGGAATGTCACACTACATAGGTCCTACTGTAAATACTGACAAATGGAAAGTCAAGCAAGTGGGTAGCCTTCACTCCCACCTAAGCTCCTGTTGGAGATAGGATCCTGGGCTGGAGGGACCTTCATTTTGTCCCAGTGTGTTGTTTTTATGCCACCAGGGCACAGTTCCACTCCAGACAGTGCCACAAGACATCAGCACAACTAACAAACCTGATCTGGGAGCTCAAATCGCTGCATTTGTCCAGTGACTTGATTCCTCACAACACGTGAACTGGCTGGTGTAGCTTGGGAAAGGGTCGAGGCCAGAGACAAAGCAGTCAGACACACTCATCTCAGATGAGCAGGGCTTGGCTGGGAGGCTGGCACTGACACTTCAGTCCTTTCCACCTTCCCGTGAGCTCTGGAGTCCAGGCTCCCATAACCAGCAACACTGCCACCATCCCACAGCACTTAGGTTTCCAGTAAGCCAGGGGACACACATTCAGTAAAGCTCCTGCCCCTCTCCGAGAAGTCTCTACCATACAAAACTCATCCCATTTTATGTTGTATGCAGTCTGAAATGACACCATGCCACACTGTGCTCTCAATACTAGACTTTCACCACAAGAGGGACCTCATTATCCACATACTGTGGTACAAATGTCAGAATTAAGAGCACTAGAAATGCCCATTTTAGCCACAGCAAAGGCTTCATCTAGCCCAGTATGCCTTGACCATTACTTAGCAGAGTCCACTCCCCTCAACCATCCCAGCATTTGCAGTCTTTGGATTAGGCATGTTACAGGCTATATCCCTGTCTATTCCTGCTTTTTGTACCTGTTAATGAGCCTATTGTCCATTAGTTCAACCAGTTCCTTTTTAAACTGCTGATACCATCCGAATCCACAACCTTCTATAGTGACAAATTGTAGAAGTTCACTAATCCCTTGTAAAATAAGGACTTTGTTTTAACTTCACGCTAGCCTTCTCAAGTCCCCTCTTGCTCTTGGTGGACTTGATGGATAACTATTCCACACACACCTTATCCACCACCTTCCTGATACTGTAAAACTTGGTTGCACCCTCCTTAGTCTCCTCCTCTCCAAAATGAAGAGTTTAAGCTTTTCTATTCTTTGCTCATAAGACAGATGCTCCATCTCCCTAATCGTTTTAGTTCCCTGTACCTTCTCATCCTAAGTAGGACACACTGGAGTTAAAGGAGACCAGAGCTGCAGAAGCACTTGAAAAATGAGCACACTGTGGTTGTGGGTAGCAGGAAAATATCCTCAACCTTACTCTCAGTATCCTTTTCAATGGCACCCAAAGCTCTGCTGGCTTTTCTGGCTCCTACACACTGTGCTGATGTCTTGAGAGAACTGATGTTTCATCTCATCACAGCTAGGTGCCTAACTGGGAATTCCCAAGTTGCCAGCATCTTTCAGGTACCCTCCCCACGGCTTATTTCTCCAGGAGCCATGCCTGGGTTCTTCAGAAGATGGACACTCAGACACCCATACAAATACACATACCAGGGAGAGCAGGTCAAAGGGAACTTCATGCTTTGATCTCTTTGGTGACTGTAATCAGAGGGCCATTGGGAGCTGAAATGCAAGTGTATAGTACATACAGCTCCAATTGTCAGAGAACTGCTAGGCTGTTTTATTTCATCTGGATGCAATATTTTTTTACCCTGGGTTATTCTGGAGTTTCCAGAAAACACAAGGTAGGAAGATTTGGCCCTTGCATGTCCATATGTACTTTTATTATATGCTGTGGTAGATTCCAAATTCACAACTTTTAAATCTTCACCCGGTCTTCCTTGCCAAATGAAGTTATTGTCAAGCTACTGGGAGGAGTACAAGAAAAAACAAAGCGGATAAGAAAAAGAGTGTGTGCGAGGGAAACACTCACAGGCAGCCATTACAGCTGAAGACAAACCAATCCACTCCAACGCCTCAGAAACAGGCAGGGAACCAGAGCAGCCAGCACCAGCCCTCAGCAGATGAGAACCATCCGCAGTCAGAAAGGGTGCAGCAGAAAGGCACAAGAAGGTGGCATGCTCTTTAGAAAGACTTTGGACCCTGTTACCTTCTTCTGGCGACAGAGGATTTTCTCTAGCTCCTGCTCTTTGCTGTGCAGTTCCTTCTGAAGCAGGTTACTTCTGTCATGCCTCAGTGTTTCCTGAAGAAACAAATATATGTGACTATTCATACAACCCACAGCGTGGTAAGAGCTGTTGTTTGTCCAGATAAACCAGCAGCTATCCTTTAGACCAGAGAACGTTTGAGGACTGTTCAGCCAAGAGAGATGAGGTACCTGCCCAATCAGCCTCTCCCTTTCTGCTTTGATCTGTTGCTCCATTTCTTCATAAAGGCACCTGACTTCTCGGTCATGGTCCGTCTCCCTCCTACAAAGGGAAAGGAGAACACACGTCAGGGGAGAGAAGGAGAATGCAGGAAGGAAACAGGAGAGGAAAGTGGTGAAAGGTTCCTACAAAGAGCTGATCGCAAGGTAAGTACAAAAGAGTGTGGCAATGTCAAAAACATCCTGGAACAAGATGGACCAAGGGTTATTGCATCAACAAGTGGTCACGATGGTCTCCTTACCGCTTCAGTGCCTGCTCCATGGACTCCTTCTCGTGATGTGCCTCCTTGATGTACGACGAAACCCGCAACAGAAACTCCTCAAAACTGGACAAGAGCTCGGGACGCTCCTTTCGCAGCCGGGCCCAGAGCTCCCGAACCTCACTTGGGCTGCAGCAAACACACACGAGAGAAGAAAAGCAAATGAGTTCCTGGGTCATCGTGTGAACGGTTATTCCAGCTCCAGTATGCATTCGGTGCTGGAGGGATTGCCTTTCTCCAAGGACCTTCTGCACTGCACCACCCCAGCAAAGAAGGACAGAAAGCAGTGTCTGAGTGATGAAGAGCAACATCTACTGCCATTGCTGGTTAGCAAAACACTGAAACAGAGGAAGTAAGCTAAGAAGAAAAAGTCAACTGTGAAGCAAACATGGAATGACTGTTTGTCAGGTGTTCAGTAATAATACATTTGGTGTGTAAAACAAGACTTGAAGATAAGAACATTTAACAAATTTGTTGTGAGCTATGATCCAATAGCAAACTATGATAACCCAAGAATTTTAGCACACATCACCTAGGTGTAGTCCTCACACCAGGAGAAAAAAAAAGAAAAAAAGGAAAGAGAGAAGAGGGGAAAAAGAGAAGAGGGGAAAAAGAGAAGAGGGGAAAAAGAGAAGAGGGGAAAAAGAGAAGAGGGGAAAAAGAGAAGAGAGAAAAAGAGAAAAGAGAGAAAGCAAGCAAGCATTATACTTTTCCGGTATCCAATTTATTACAACTAGAACACAGCATTTAGAAATATGCCCCTTCCCATAAAATCTCCTAAGCCATCAGGGACTGAGACAACTCTCTATACTTGTCTTCAAAGGTTTTGGGATAGATTTTTGTTTGTTTGTTTTTAACTCATGACACTTTTCTGAACTGCCATTAAATGTACCAAACAATTTTACTCGTAGACATTATTTGGTAGAAATTTTTCTTTGTGCATTGTCTCCCTTAATATTCTTCATGCAAACACAACACCACAGCAAGCCTCTGATATCCCCCACCACCATCACAAGACCTTCTCCCCTGTTCCTCCCTGCCGCTGAAAGCTACTAGCACTTCATCAAAATCTCATTCTCTAGGTAATGGAAAATATCCAGTTCTACTCATAAACAAAACCATTCTTCTTCAGCAAAAGCAATGAAGACAGGCCAGCTCTCTACACCACCCCCAATTAGTTTCTGTTAATTCCTTACAACAGCTGGTTTGGCCCAAAAGCTCCACATGAAATAGCTACTGAGCTCATTGCACAAAACTGCAAGTAAGTGGTCAAAATAAAACACAAGCTCATCCCACTTCAAGATGTGATGCTTCTCAGAGCAGCGTTGTTAACAGCAGTGACTCTTTACCCAGGACAGCACCAGAGGCTCTCGCAGTGTCACCACACCACGTGAGGAGCATCCTCCTCCTGGAAGTTGTTTCAACAGGAGGAACAGCTCGGGCTTAGCAGGCGCCTGCAGGTGCTTTGCACCACGCTGCGCGCGGAGCCAGGCTCTGTTTGGCGACAGGGCAGCGCCACCAGCAGCCAGTCCCTGCGCCCGCAGCTCCCTCGGCGCAGCCCCCGTGGGGACAGGCTGCTCCTTGCAGGCTGCCAGCACTGCTGCACTGCCGTGCCTAAGCACAGGGTCAAGGCTCACGCCAGCTCCAGGCTCAGGTGAGCATCCCTCACCCTGCTCGGCCTCTTACCTTTCTCAGACCAGTCTATTCCCAAGCAGCCCTTTGAGCGCAGCTCCTTTCAGCAGGCTCTGAGAGCTAAGATTGTCTGAACACATGTGAACAATCACACTTTATTTTGGAAGAGAGAGCACGCTTGTCCTCCTCACCTTAGCTAACCCTAGTTTGCTGTGTGCAGATGTGTTTCCATGTCACCAACTGCTATATATTACAGCTGTGATATGAATTTATAGTCTGGGAAGTTCTTTGAGAAAAGTACTGCATGTTACTGAGCGTGAAAGAACTCAAGACCGCAAGACAAAAAGCCCTAACGGCCTCAGACAACAAGCAGCTCTGTCCCACCTCCTTGGTCATTAGTAGCAGTCTGAAGTTTTGATACTGAAAGATCAGGACAGGGTAGAGGTGAAGGCATGAGGTTCCCCAACTTACTCGTCGAACACTTGCGCTGCTCCAAGCTGCTCCATCATGGAACAGAATCGTTTCTCTTCATCATCTGCCTGGTCCAAATCATCTGACCAGCCCGACTCAAAGGTCTCTTCATGTCTGGAGTGGTCTGTGCTCCCAGCTCCTTGGCACAATTCAATCCCGATTAACTTCCCTGGTGAAAGGAAAGAATTAGAATTAAAAAAAAATAGAAAAAGAAAGTCAAGTTGGACATCATTTAACTACATGCTGTGCAGATGGCAACCTGACAGGGCTCCACGGGCAGCTGCCTGCATGCTGTTACTGTAGAACCCAGCTCTGGGTCAGGAAGAGCCTCTGCTCTGACGTCCTGTCAGCTTCCAATCTGCAGTGCTGGGGCTGACCCAGGCTCCCAGCCTGAGCACGGGCTCCTCTGGCACTGCTCACACCCGCACTGCCAGGATGCGCCCGTAGCCCTGCCGTCTGAGCACGTGAAGCATCCGGCACTAGCTCTCTGGTGGCCCCGGTCCTGGGCCACAAGGTTCCCCCGGGATTGCAAACCAGATGCTGAATAGCTCTGTGCCTGCTTCCCTGGCTTAAAAAAATAATGTGGTGGTGGTGGGGAGAGAGAATCAGCCTTCCCTTCTCATGCCCCACATCTCTGCTGATTGAAGTGCTGCAGGACAAGGGCTGCCTCTTGCTAGGAATGTGAGCAGAGTCTGCACAAAAGGCAGATCAGCTCTGAACATCCCCTCCCGCTCCATCCCACGTAAGGACGGATTCCAGCTATCCAGATCCTGTTTCATGCTGAGATACTGATGCCATGAGAACTTCATGCTGTTCAAGGAATGAGGCAAATACGACACTGGGGGACAAATTCTGCTTAAAGAAACAAAGGAAGCAATCCTTTCCAGGAGGCAGCACTAGTCTGGTATGCAGAGACCAGATCTTCATTGAGAACTACTCTTACTTTCTAAAATAAATCTACTTGGTCCATAAGGCAGAGGTGACATCCAAGCCACAGGGCCAGGCGCCAAGGACTTTCAGAACATGGATGAGAACATGAAGCTGCTCCTAGAGGAAAAAGTCCAAAGCCTGCGTACTTCAAGTCCCTTAACTCTACCACTCCGGGCTCCAAACTAAATCTCATAACTCTGCTCTCTCTGCTATCTGCATATGGTGCTGTACAAGTCACCTGTAAAAAAAGAACGCAGAGGTTTTATTTCATGTGAGCTGCTTTTCCCTCCTCATCTGTCTGTGTTCTGACATGTGCAGGTTGCTTGGTTTTGCAATGGATTTCTCCTGATACAGGGAGAAATGCAGAGGGATGGAGGACCTGAACGCTTCTCTCTTGCTCTTAAAACTGTGTTAAAAAAAAAAAAAAAAAAACCCACCTTACAACATGGACAGACAGGCCTTACTTCAGCTTAAAACCTAAAGGCTTGGACAATTAATTAAGAACATAGGCTTGGATTAGTCATTTAGAACATCTGCTTTAAAGAGTGAGTTATCTTCGCTCTTCTACAGCTGGGAAAACCGATAGAGAAACTGTAGAGAATAACCTGAAGATGTGTTTGACATCTCAGAAGGATCTCAGAAATTGCTTTAAACAGTAACATGCAGGGAAAACTTGTGAGTTAGAGGCCAAGCCTGAAAAGGATTCTGGAAAGCCAGACACAAAGGCTGACTGTAAGGAAAAGAAAAAGCAGAAATTAAGTGTTTTGTCTAGACAGAAGTAAATCCCATGGAGTCGGGCTGCCAACACAGCCTGACAGCTTGTTCCACTTCAGGCTTAGTCAGAACGGTCAGCCAGGACGACTGGCACACAGAAATCCTGCCTGCTGGTACCAGCACTGGGGAAGGTGCCCTTAGGACGCCTGTCCATGACTACAACAAACATCTCCAACCAGGCTTGTTTGAGTCACTGCATAGGAGGTGCAGGAGATGCCAAGGTGCCCAAATTCACCCAAATCCACCGCTCACCTTCCACACAGAGCAGGGCAGAAAAGCCCACGCTGTCAAGATGCCTCTCAATTCTGAAGCAGCAGACAAGAAAGCTTCCCACCTGCAGCAGGCAGCAGAAACTGGCATTCTGTGCCTTTGCACGTTCCCGGAATAGACTGGCCTGAGACAAAGCTTTCCACATTTATTCTGAGGAAATCTTTATATGCCTCTCTTTTCAGAGGAGGCTGTTGCTGGTGATTTAAGCTGAAGCACCAGAAAGCAAGTCCTGGTTGGGGAAAGTCCTCAGCAGTCGCAGTCTGAGCAGTCGGGACACGGCAGCTCAAGAGCCTCCTCCATCATTTTCAAGGATCCTACGCCATGTACGTCCACGTGCTGCACTCTGACCCTGATGCCAGTAACGACTCCACCGGTCCAAGGGGTAAGAGGCACAAGTTTCCTGGGAGCTTAACACAGACAGGCTTTTTCCTACCTCTGTTTTTGAACAGTTCTTACCTAGTCCCATGCTGAACTCCACAGGCGTCAGGTATCCGTTATTGTTCTGTTCCAAGCTATCAAAAACCGTCTCCAGCTGCTCAGGCGTAAGGGGCAGTTCGTTCTGGAGCCGCTGGAAAGACCGGAGGAGGGAGATGAGGGCACAGCTCAAGTCTTCCCTGTGACTCCCTCTGCTCCCGCTGCCCCCGGCAAGGAGCCCTCATCACCGGGTGCATCCCGGTGGGATGCGAGGGTTCCAGGACAGCCGAGCCGCGGCACGAGCGCCCGCCTGGGGCCCGCGCACGGCAGGGCTGCCCAGGGCTGCCCAGTTCAACCAGCAGGGCACGTCGAACCGGGAGCTGCTGCCACCCCACGTCAGCCCGGCTCCCGGCTCGCCAACATTCCCAACGGACACGGAAGGAACAGAGAAATCTCCCTTTGTAGTAAGTGTGTATTTAGCATGAAGGGCTCCCCTGCAGTGCTTCCAAATGAGAAGTACAGCTAAAATCCCATTACTGTCTGTTTAACTGAGAGCTGTAGATAAGCCTTAATAAATATCTATTAATGTAAGTACACGGAATTAGGCATTACACAACCCAAAACAAAGCGAGTCTATAATTAATCCAGCTTTTACTTGTTAAAGAGGTCCTGTCAAGTGATAATTATAGATGGAGAGAGAGATTGGACAGATTAAGAATGATTCAGATGTAACCTTCCCAATAAAGTTGTTTAAAAAAAAAGACACAAAAAAATAAGAGATTCTGTTGGAAAACAGATAATAATAATTTTAAAACGCAGAGCTTTTGTGTTTGTTCAGAGACTGAGGGATAGTTCTTTTTGTTGGTAGTGGTTTATTGTTGCATTTTTTAATTAAACCGAAGTGTCTACAACTCCAGATTTTCCATCTATCCTGCTGCAGGCCTAATGTTTGCAGGGACTATTGTCAAGATTTTGATGTTACTCATCCCTTAAAATTTTGCTATTGCAGTCCCCCTTGCCCAAAGGATTGCGGGGACAACCAAATAAATTGGGATTTTTGATTCCTGGCAGCTGGGTGAGGCAGAGCCCAGCTTCAGGAAAGGGGAACACACAGAGCCCGTGCACATGCCCACGTGTGCCAAGGTGAAGCCAGGCCACAGTCTCAGTCTCCCCCTCTTCTGGCTCCCCTGACTCTGCAGGTTCTCCTCTCGGGAGCAGCTATAAAGCAGAAGCAGCTGTTAAAGCTGAACGGGGAAGGATTTTTACCTCACCTGCATGTCCACCTTGGTGATAAAGCCCTTCTCATCCTTGTCACACAGCTGGAAGAGCTCCCTCGCCTTCTCGAGCATCTCCACCTGCACACCCTCCAGCTCACTCATTTGGCTGGAAGGAGAAGCACCAGGAGCCACTTCGTCCTCCTCATCCCCTTCCTCTTCTCCTTCCCAGCGGCCGTATCCCGACAGGGCTGCCCTCCGGTTCTCCATCTTCTCAAAGCCTTTCCCCCCAGGGCAGAGGCAAATGGAAGAGCTGTGGGGCAGGACACAAAGAAGTCCCCATCAGATATGCTCTTCCACCCCAACCCACGTGCCGCCCAGCTCCACGTGGTCTGAAGGGACAATGTTCATCCGCAGCCATTGCCCAGGAGTAGGGGAGGAGAGGGACAAGGAGCAGAGCTTGCACAGAGCTGCAGTCCCCACCAACGGGGAGGGATGGGACTGCCACAGAGCTGTAACCCGGCACGCTGACGGGCCCAGACCGCTCGCCTAGCAAGGACGCTCTCCCTTCAGCTCAGATCTACAGGGAAATTGGAAATTCCCGCTGGCAAAAGCAAGCAGAGGAGCAGAGTGCAGGAGGAATATTTCTCCCAGCACCCTCCCACCCATGTCCCCCAACTGGCCTTCCACTTCTGACGTTTTCCTGTTAACATTTCCCAAATAGCAATTCCATCTCATGTTATTACAACACAAAGAAAGGTCAGAATATTCCTACACTGGGATATTAGATGGGAAAAATTGAATAAGCTGGGCATTCCTGCCCCTCTTGCCTCCCGGCTTCTGTTTTGAAAGTTCATAAGCTGCCAACAGAATTTTAATCTGAAATGTTCACCTTCCAAGGAAGGAAACTACCCAGTCACGAAGATGTATCAGATGCCAAAGAAAATAATTCCCATTATTTACAAGTACCCAAAGCAAAAACGCTAGGAACGAGAGCCCCCCTTTAAGAACAGCACTGTGCCTGTAAAGATGTGTACAACACGCAACCCACCTTCCAACTTACTGATCCAATAAAATATTGTCCAGAGAGCGGGTCTTCCACAAGGGCAGCACTTCCCGGCGCACCGACTGCTTTAGGCTTCTCCCTGTGCAGAGCGGCGGGCCGCGGCGCCGGGCACGCCGAGCTGTGCGGCGAGCGCAGAGCAGATTTACACAGCATGAGCCACGGCGTTTGCTTTCCTTTCTTTTTTTTTTTTTTTTAATCACCAGGAAAAAAAACCCAAGTACAGATGCCGCGAAAACAGCCAAGTTAATTCTGTTTGCACTATCGGGGCACTAGGAGGAGAGAGAACATCATGGCCAAGAAGAATGTCACGAGCGTGAGGCGTGTGGAACCGATACAAAAGGAGACGGCAATTACGTGCCGTGATATTTGACTCGGCTCGTTGCAGCGGCCTGGTGAGCACGAGGGTGGTTCTGCTCCAAAGAGCAGCTACATTGCTTCACTCCCCCTTCTCAAATGAGGATTTTTTCCATGGCATCTCAGTTCGGCGTCACTTGAAGACATATTTATTTGAACCACTGCATTTATTTGAACCTAGA
>JAVCKT010020800.1:31570-59855 GCA_032273925.1 Rhynchotus rufescens
GTCAGGTAGCCACCCAAGGCAAGTCGGGAGCACAGAGCTAAGACTCAAGCTTTGGCGAATCCAGAGGGCTAAAGGAGAAAAGCAAGCAAGCAAGTTCATCATTTCTATTTCAAATAGCACATACAGGTGATATCAGCCCAGCTCCGCCGTGGCAAGAAATGTGTACGAGGAGGCTGTGCTGTTCTCCTGGAGGCACAGTACATCCCCACCTCCAGCACCTCCTTTTAGCGAAAGCCCTGCTGTACTGCAGGTCTAAAACGTTAGCTGAGCTAAAAGCCTCTGCATTAGAGGTGCTGGGGACCACGAATCTGAAAGGTTTTGCCTCAAGCACGTAAAAGACCAAGCCCATTAATTCAACATTTAGCACCTCTTGTTGAGGCTGCTTCGAGCAGCTTGACGCCAGATGAGACTCTCTCAAAGGCAGGATGACCTTGCAGAGGACTAAAGCTGCAGATAGAAGAGCCCAGCAAGACACAGAGCAGCTTTCAGATGGGCTCCTCTTCCAAAGGCCTTTCCTTCTGCATCCCCATTTGTAAGAACATGCTATTTGTAAAGTACAGTACAAACAGGGGCCCAAGAGACAGGCCAGAAGAGCAGCCCAAGGGCAAAGGCTCAGCCTTGCAAAAGCCACATTGGTCTGAAACACATGGAGGAGCCAGAGAAGAAAGGTAAAGCCAAACCTGCTCCCATGGCAGGTCATAAGCCACCTCCCAGGGACAGCCCCCAGGTTGCTACAGAAGCCAGGATTCATTTTTCCAGATCTCATATGGCAGGAGAAGACGCTCACCGAGACCATTCCCGCTAAGCATTAATTTCCACACCCAGCCTGGTGTCAGGACCATCTCTATACCTCAGGCTATTGATTTCCATTGCAAGAACATCCATTATGGTCACAGTAAAGTTTGTGTGGCCCAAAACTCTCACCCTCCACAGTGGCCATGAACAGGAGCTGAGGGACGAGCAACAGCAGGGGAATCACAGAAGAGACTTCCCCAAAGAACTCACTCTGCTGCCCTCTACCATTTTCCTCTCTGGGAAATTCTGGGACCAGAAATGCCATGTGGTTCCTTCCTGAACAGATTTATCTTCCAAAACACTTGTCCAGTTTCTTTGAATATGAAAAATACTTACTGTTCACAAGAGCCCTGCGATGGGACAAGAGCTGCTGATAGAAACCAGGTGTCTGCTAGAACGAGTGGGTATTGACAGAGATTCACAGGATTATTCCAGTTTTCTGTGTACCCGCTGCATAGTTGGAAATGCATCTGCTCCACAACAGAGAGCATCCCTGCATCAGATCAAACAAGTGTTCCCTGCTCCTTCACAGGCAGGAGCAGTGGCACAGAGCTCATCTCCAAGGGCCTGGCAGAGCTACCAGCAGCATCTCCTGGGGTCCAGAAAGCCAAATCCCACCTGCAGGGACAAGGCAGCTTCCCGGGTATTTACAGGGCCCAGAAAGCAAACACGGGCCACCTCAGACAGAGCCCATAGCTGGAAAGTCAGCTATGAGCAATGTGGCCAGCACTGCCACGCGGCACGTCCGCACCAAGGTAACTGGGACCAGCACTGCACCCGGGCACGTTCTGCCCGCCCGAGACACAAAGGTGCAGTTTGTCTGGCGCAAAGAAAGCCGGCCGGATCCTCTGGCCGGATCCTCCTCCTCAAGGCACCTGCTGGGGAAATCACCAGGCCTGAACTCTAATCCTGACTCAGCTGCCATATGGCTCCAGATAAGCCATGTCACCAGCCCGTGCCAGGAGCATCGGCAGCTCCTCCAGCCAGATTCGGATGCGTGTGGCAGCTGGCGTTTTCCTTAAAGACTCAGTTCCTAGAGACAGACAATTACACGAGAAACCTGAGCATCAAAATAGTTTTAGAGTTTCATAGTTTTTAAAACAGCTTGAATGGAGAGTCTGAATGCACTGCCCATCTCCACAAACAGGAGACTGAACCCGAGGTGCTGCTCCCTGAAAGGGGAGGTCATTTCTTTCAAGCTAGCATTATGGAGCTATAGCATTAGTGTTGTTAAGCTTGGTGTTAGAGCAGTAAGCAATGTTAGAGCAAAGAAAACTGAGGGTTAAAATGCTCTCTGCAGCGGAGAGCCCTACCCGTGCTACCGCGAGCGCCACGCACACGTGACCACAGTGGTGTTTTTGGCAGCCTGCTGACGAGGAGGAAAGGAAAGAGGGGAGTCCAGCCAAGTTGTCCGCAGTGTCCCCAGCTGACCTAGTCAGTGGCCGGCAGGGCACCCGCAGCCCTCCCGGCAGCCCTGCCAGGAGCTGCACAAGGGATCCACAGGTACCGAAAGCGGTTAAACTAAGCACAGTTTGCAAAGTGGCTTATCCAGGATTGCGGATGAGTCGCGTGCTCAGAGACCCAGAACACAGGATTTTGCCTTCCCGCACTGCGAGTTTTTGGTGATATGGTGGCAGGGGAGAATTTTAAAGAAGAATCCTTAGGGGTGACACAATAGGCACCTGAGGTGCAGCACAAAAGTGCCTGCTTAGCTATTTGCTGAGAAGCCTCCCTAAAGGTATCCTCATTTATCTCCATCTGATAAAGCATAATTAGAAATCAAAAACACCCCACACTAAAGCCAAACAGTTAAACCACCCGTTCAAATAAATCAGCAGGACACACACACCCTTTCCTTTCTCCTCCTTATGCATAAAACAAGTCGTGCAACTTGAAGAGAAGCCTGCAACACAGCAGCAGATCCGCTCACGCCTGCGAGCTGCTCTCTGGGCACAGCGAGGCGCCCAAGGGAATAACGTGCCACAACGGGGACCCCCGTTCTCCAAGGAAAACACACCAACAGCCTCCTGGCAGGAGCAGGCACCTACAGCAAGGAGGCCACCCAGCAGCAAACGCAGGCTCATCCGAGACCAGTTAAGGAAGTTGTCAGCTCCATCCTGGAAAGCCTGAGGGAAAGCTGGTCGTGCCAGGCCTCTCTGGAGCAAACAGGGAATGAGCCGGCTCGGATCCCCCGCGCTGCAGGATGTAACTTAAGGAGAGGGAGACGAAGGGCTGAGGTGAAGGTCCCTCCAGCACCAGCGGCTGCTTCCACAAGGCACAAATCCCGAGCAGAAGCACCGCGAGACACAGCAGGACACAGAGCGCGTGTTGCTTGCTCCCGAGACTGGCAAATTGTCCAGGAGCAAGAGGAACAACAAGTAGGTTTTAAAGAAAAGAGTGATAAAAGTCATATGGGTCCTTATACTATTTTATGCCAAATATCAGCCACTGAATTGTTTATTCTACCTCCCTTTCTCTCCTGGCATGTGGGAAGCAAATAATTACTATAAAAACACTAGCCCTCGTAGGACAAAAGTCACTAGTCCTAGTAGGACACAGTCCCACGTTCAGGTGATTTGGCTGTCAAATTTAATAGTACTTTGAGTTTCAGTGATCAAGCACACATATGTAAAATTATTATTTTTGTGGCATGCAAAAAAAAAAAAAAGCAAATATTCTGAATTTGTTGACAAAACTCCCTGCCTACAAGTCTCTCTGACCAGGGAAATGCAGAGAAGGGTCTTGCCAAGAGCCCTGTGTCAAACTTGCTTCCACCCGGCTTGGATCCCAAAAGCTGCTCCGGGGACCTGTGCACACACACATGGTGGAAACGGTTTCCAAAGTCTCCGCCACAGTGTCTGGCAAGGCTGGGAGGAGAGCAGGAGGGAAAGTTATTTCTCAATATACTTTGTGCAGAATTAATTTTGCCTTTTCCTTTCTATAGGAAATCTGCTTTCATTGTTTGGACTCTGTCTGGGTGGTTGTTGGGCTCTCCCTTCCCAAAAGGAACCACAGGAAAAGAAATACATTGAAAAATTAGAAAAACGTCAATTGTTTTATAAGCAATTTTTTCCTTATATTTTTTGCAAAAAAAATAAATAACCTCCCCCCACATCCTGGGCAGACAGCATGAAATCAGGTGTAATATCTGGAGCTCTTCTCCCTTTCTCTGTCCCTTAATTGCCTGCCCTTGATTTCATCCCTTTACGGAAGCAGGAACGAATCCAGGAAACTTTGTGCTGTTTACTCAGCAGGAGATTAGCCGGGCTCGATAGCTCCGAGCTAAGCCCTGCCGCAGTATTTACGGATGACTACGTTATGGGATGTGCCCCCGAGATAAGGAGGTATTTCCCAGAATCACGGGCAGCTCCAGAGGGCTCCTGCAGGCACAACAACCAGTATCTTTAAAAAAAGGCTCTCTGCTGCAAATCACAGGTTCCCCCGTTTAAGTTGATCACGGGGAACTCGTCTCCACGATTTGGCATGCCAGCTTCTCAACCGTGGCACAAAACCCCTGCCATGGAAAACACGAGTTGGATGCAGCCTCAGTACCCCCGTGTGCAAGCAGCAGCAGGAGGAGGGTAACGATTCCTAATTTTGTTTCAAGCCATTAGGATAAGCGACATTCTCAAACCGCACTCCCAGACGCTTTCCGCGCTTCCCGATCCAACACCACAACAGGAAGCACCAACACCTGCTAAGAATCATTAGTGCAATAACTCTTCAATACAGACAGACCCTAAGAACATACCAGAAAACACATTTCTCCCCCTGGAAATGGCCACGAGCGCTGTGTCCCCGTGGCGCCCCACGCCGCCCTCTGCCTGGCCCGTCCCCACGGGGCAGCAGCCCATGGAGCGGCACCGCGGTGGCACCGCGGCGCCCGCTCGCTCCGGAGCAACTCGCGCTCAGCGGGCCTTTGGCTTCGCTGGCTGTTTTTCTTGGGGAGAGGAGAGGGAAAACATGAGATTTTTCCTCTGACAGTGTTTGGAGCAGAAGGTAACTCTCAGCAATTAAAAACAAACCCCAAGCTGCATTTTTTCCACATGCAGCTAATGGTCTAGGACCTGTCGATATGACTAGTGCACACCTGATGATTCAGAACATACAGAACATATCCACAGTAAGTTATGGCACTCAGCACCAGCCAGTTTAAAAAGAAGGCTCATTTTCACAGGCTCTTTTTCTTTCCAAAGGCCCACATGTTTCCCAGAACACTTTTGTTTGTTTTTGAAGCGACAGAAGGGAACATTGCAACATCTCACACATGCAGCACAAGACCTCAACTCATGTATCACAACGGCAGCAGAAAGAAAACCAGTTCTATTAAGCAGGAGGAGTAATTCCTTTGTGTTTCCACAGATGGGGATCATGCTGTACATCCACAAAGGACACGATTAGCTAGGAGTAAGTAAATACCATTCACTTAGTCGGGTAGAAAAGGCTATGAGCAGCATCAGATTTCCTGCTGATGCCACTGCTGTTAATGTTCTACCATAAGTATGTGATTTATGAATACAGAGGCAATCAGATCAGGAGCATTAAACGAGAAAGACAGGCACTTGCAACGGTAAAAAGCTAATATTACCTTTATTCCCGTGCACGGCAGCACGTGGGTGGATTGCCCCAGCTTTGCACCACGCGTGTCTGCTGTGCTGCAAGTGCTCTGCTCCCCTGCTTATCCTACAGGTAGGGCAGGAAGGCGGTGAACAAACTTTCCCTGCCACTCAGATACGGGAAAAGCAGGCAAGAAGGCAGAGGATTTCGCACTAAAGATGAGTCAGCCCTGGAATGTTATGATGCAAACTGAAAACGGAGCGTGGGGAACCCAGGAAAGGAGCAGCCCTCTCCCGTCTCCTCCTCTCCTCCATGAGCTGGTGCAGCAGCCGGGAACGCCCCATAAGGAAGAGGAGCCTCAGAGCTGAGCTGACACATCCAAAGCTCTTGCAACTGTCATTGCTGGAAATGGAAAGGCAGGGCATTTCCTCGGCTTGTTTCGCTGGGCATTCCCAGCGCTGTCTTCGGAGCTCCGCTCTCACCTCGGAGCAGAGGGAGCGCCCGTGTGCGAGCAGCTCAACAGGGGCGACCACCAGAGCCTGGCAGCTCTCCCGTGCTGTGCCACCAACTCCCGAACAGCAAGGATGGCATCCAGGATAAATGGACCCGCGCGGAGCGGCACCTCGGCCGGGACACGTCAGCAGCTCCCGTCACAGCCTGAGGGCACCAGGAGCACCCGGCGCACCGGCCTCTTTCCCTGCCCTCAGCGGGATCCCTCGTTCCCGTCCCGGGTAGAGCTAGAGTGTCCCTGAAGCACCTCCCGGGCCCAAGGAAGTTGTACAGAATAATATTAAGTGGATAAAAGGCTCTAATGGATACACAGAGCTTTAAATGGCTCTTGAGTTTTGCACACAGCTTATTCCCAAATGGCAGAGAGAGCAAACAACTACTATCCAAGCGCCAAGTTATTGTGTTCTTTAAAGAAAATCACTTGTGAACATTGTGTCACTAAAGTGTGGAAGCTCCTGACAGAGGATGCTGTGGGTATCCCAAGAATCCCCAGGGTTGGACTGAAGTTGACTGATTTTTCTCTTCCTCGAGCTTGTCCATAGAGGGCTACTAAACACAAAATGTCTCATTTTGGCTAATAAAAAAAAAAAAAATCTCTAAGCCACAAATAGCCAGCAAGGAATACTAGTGGAAACCTTTATGCATTTCCCTGGGAAGGATACAAGTGAGACCTGCTGCTAGTAGCTGCTGCTGGCCACGCTGCTGTGCTCCCGCCTGGCCTCGCCGCAGCACGGGAAGGTATTTGCCGAAAGGTCCACAGAGTTTTCTGCATCTTCAGAGGACAGCTGCAGGAATCGAATCCAGGATATGAACAGGAAAAGGTTGGTCTGCTTCCCATCCCTTCCACCAGACCCATAACTCAGGCACCAGCCTCAACCCAGCCTCCTTCCAAGTCATCTGATCCCAGCTCTGCGTTTTCCCAAGCAGAGCTTTTCCTGAATCTCTCTTCCACCCGAGACATCCGCACACTTTCTCTGGCTTCAGCAGGAATCCTCCTGCCTTGCTGTTATTTATCCAAAGTAAACGGTGCAGGGGAATGCCCGGAATTGAGCCATGCTCCCCTCATACCAGGAAATTCATCTCCCGTCTCCCAAAGTGTCTCCCAGAGGGCACAGCGATCTCAGCTCCGCAGTCTTTTTAGGCTGCACGCTGGAGATGGGACCACAAGAACCTCTCCTTGGAACCGTCCACACGGACGCAGAGGGCAAAACCAATTTGCAAAGATTAATGAGCGGGAACGAGGACAGAGGCTTTCTGGACAAGGCAGCACCCCGAGGGGCCTCTTTGGGGTTGGAGCTGTATCCGTTTCACCCCCCAGCAACGTCGGGGGCCCACGGACACGTTGACCTTCCTGCAAAAACAACAAACACAGCTGAGGCAGCGCCAGCCAATTCCCGAGGAAACCATTAACCCCCTCTCCGCCTTCCAGAGGCGAAGCCGGCCACGGGCACAGGACACTCAGCGACCCCGGAGCTGCGGATCCGCCCTGATAACAGCGGGAATACACGCAATGCCACCCACTCCATGGGCCAAGGGCCATGCCGAGCAAAGTGCTCCTCCTGAAACGCAGATCAGGATGAAAGGATCAAATCCACCCGCTGCGCACAGACGGGTCTCAGCTCTCCGACCCCTGGGAGGGCCGCAGGTGAGGTCCTGGCTCCAGGCTGCCAGCACTCCGACCTCCTCCCCATAAAGGAAAGTGTCCAAGATTCCCAGGATCTTGTGCAGGATACCAGAAACTTCATTTCCTTTTCTCATTCAAGACATAACACAGCAAAATATTAAAAGCCCTTTTGTGTTTTCCTTTCAAAACAGAGGACCAAAGGATGTTTTAAGCAGCCACATGCCCTGAACCTCTCCTTTGTGGGCAGAGCAACGCGTGGAAGGGCCCAGCACAGGTTCCCTGCCCGCCCAGGGCGATCCGCAAGGAACAACATGAGAGGGGAGCCCGGGAGCAGCAGCTGCCGGAATGGGTGTTTGCTCGGCTCTCTGTTCGACTGCTATGACCAGTGTGGGTAAAGCGAAATCACTTGGCAGGAAACATCTCCTCTCTGACAGAAGCTGTCACCGAGTGAGAAGCTCCCCATAGCAAAACTGGCGTCAGATTAGAGACAGTGGGGCTGGGGGGAAGGAGGAGAAATAGATGTGCTTGGGAGAGAGAGCAGGCAGTTTTCTGACAATTACTTCAAAGAAAAGTTCTGAGCTCTCACACAGCACGCGGCACGGCAGCCTTCATCGCTAATCCAGCCAGCTCGAGACCTTCATTTCATAAGGAAACGGCACAATCCCACATATCGTGAGGCAGGATTTTCCTCACTTTGAAAATCCCGCCCTGCAGCGATCACTGTGAATCAGCAGTTCCCGAAGCGGAGAGCCGCTGGCTCGCTAAGCAACCTGCAGAACCAGACCCAAACTGGGAGCAAGCATTTTCTGCTCAACATTTGCAGAGATGTTGGGCGATTCAAACCAAACAATTAACCATCTGTTAATTAAGTGCCTCCTGTTCTTCTAAATCAACAACTAAAGAACGGGAATAACCACTGTTTTCTGTATCAGCTCACAGTGCCACTGCACTCGCCGAGCCCCTGTCCTGTCCCTTTACTGCTTCTTTAAAGCAAAAGCAGGAAGTCAGAACAGAAAGTTCGGAGGCAGAAACTCTGCTGAGACACAGCAGCCTGCAAACCCGTCAGCCTCCCTTCTCCTCAAACAATTCCCTACCTGCAAGGGACGCTTTCTGCTCTCCCCCTTCCCCTACCGCACAACGTCATCCCTTCTCTCCACAGGTTCAGCTCCCAAATACCTGGGAAGCAGGATGGTAGCGCTCTCCTCCCTTGGAGCCGACAGTATCCCCAGCAAAATCCAATGAGGAAATAACACGGCCACTGTAAAGAGAAGCAGGTCCACGCTAGGAGGTGTGGTCTGCGCTGCTCCCTACGCATCTCATCCCCTTCCTACGGAGGCTGCAGCAGCAGATTCAGAAAGCACATGAAATCCTGCAATTAGGCACCCGAGGTGAATTCCTCATAATCCCTTCTCATGCACAGTTGCTGTGGAAGAAAAGGGCTTGCGCCTGAGCTGCCTCAGGCAAGATGGGAAGACATGCCAGGAAAGCAGATGATCCTCCATATCATGCCGAGCAGCTGGAATTCCGGGGGAAGCAAGCAGCTTGGTGCCTACCTCACCGCCAACGGTGGATCTGCCTCAAGTCTGACTCCACATTTCCATAGCTGTCTGCACCCCTGTTTTAAAGGGAGAGGTACATAAAACTTAGGGGAAAAAAATAAAAAAGGACATGGTGCAACAGGACATTGAAGGGCACGGAGCCTCCCTCCAAAGCCCTGCAGGAGAGCAGGTGCTCTTACGGGCTGCGTTAATAGCGTGTGTCCAAGACCTTCCCATTAGAACCGCCCCGGGGCTGCTCTCTGCCGTCACTCACCGGCGTGCCCCTTCCTGCCCCGGCGCCCCGGGAGGGGAACCGGCTGCTCCTCGTCCCTGCCTGCCCGAGGTGCTGAGCGGGTCCCGGCCCGGCAGCCCCGGCGCCGCGCGCCGCCCCACGGCTCCTCCGACCACGACAGGGGGAAAGCAGGGAGCAGGACACGCGGCCGCTGGCGCCAGGACCTCCCAGCGTTTGGAATTGCTTCTTCCCCGCCGCTCCCTCCCGCTCCAAGTGCCTCCCGGCATCGGCCCTCAGGGAGGGCATTTGCCCAGCAAAGCCGGGCTGCTGCGGGAGCACCGAGCGGGCAGCCCGGCCTCCCGGCCTGGCACTGGAAACCTCTCTTCCCAACATCTCCTCAGGGAAAGGCTCCAGTTGCCCTCTGGATAGCAGAGCCCGCACTATGGAAGTGCCCTGCATCAGCAGTCATTAAAGGACATGGATTCCTCCGCTTCCCAGCCCATTCCGTGCAAGGAGCTGCCCTAGCAATGCAGCCAAGGTGAAAATCAGGCTGCCCACGTTAGCGGCCTCAGGCAAGCCGGGGCTTTCCTCACCAGCTGGTTTTCCGCTGAGGCGGAGGCGATGCTGAACACCGAGCTGTGGCCTCGGCTTGTGCTCATGGCAGAGGGCAATTTAGAACAGCACAAAAAGGGGAGCAAACTGCTCTCCAGCACCTCACAGCCGGCCTCCTGCCGGCCTCCTCCCCGAGGCCTTTGGAAGCTCCTCTCAGCACCCACCAGAACAAAAACATTAATAAACAGAAAGAAGGAGGTGGGGGGGGAAAGGCACTTTGGAGCCACTTATTAATAAAGCCCTAGTATTACACAGATAAAGGCCAGGAAATAGAAAAGTTATGATTCCCATAGAAAAGTTATGATTCCCATAGAAATGCTAATGCAACCATACTGTGTGCTTAGTGGTACAGACTGAAAAGGAAAAGGCCTTATCCACTGATGCCAGAAAGGTTTTCAGCTTATCCTAGGCCCTTGAACACCCTGCCCTCTCCATTGTATTGTTCAGGGCAGCGGATTTTCACTGGAGCTGGATGGAGCCACGTGGGCCCCCTGCAGCCTCCGGAGCTCAGGGTCCCCAGGAGCGACCCCAGAGCGAGCGCTTGGGCCTCCGCGGCCCCGTGGGATCTGTGGAATGGGATCCATGGAACGGGATCCGCGGAACGGGATCCGCGGAACGGGATCGGGCTAAGGCACGGAGCGCAGCCTGCAGCAGCTCTGCGGCACCGAGGCGGCAGGAAGAAAGCGGGAAACAAGCAAGCCAGCACACACTCCAGCTAATAGATGTTAATCCTTCTCTATAAATACTAATTCCTTTGGTACCAACGGCTTGAAACATCTCCCCTAACACCTCACAGGTCTGAGAGAACAGGCACAAACAGCATCACTGCAGAAAGGCGAAAGGGGATAAAACTTCGCTAAAGGCACACTTAAAAGAAATGTAATGTGTGCATATATATGTTTTTTTAATTTGGACATAGACACCAAACACATCTTTCATATTAATATCGGCGAACCTTAATATTTACTAGGTGAGCTCACAGACAGTTCACTCCATACTCCAAAAGTGGATTTTTTCTCTCTCCCTATATTTATAGGAGACATAGGAAGCAAACAAGTACAAGCAGTAATAGCCTGGAAGTTAAAACAGGGCCTGAAGCTCAGGGAATTTTGTTGCAGGCAGGACATAGTAAGTACTCTAGGACAGGCTTGTCCACGTCCTTCCCTGTGGATCCTCCCTTGAAGACAAAGAGATTAGAGGGGGCTAACACAGAACAATCCCCCATGGCTGGTGTTCATGTACTTGAACACCACACTTCACATTAGACTTAAGCTGTTTTATGAACCCCTTTGTATTAAAAGGGGCAGAGAGCTAATAACAATACACCAAAACTAATGATGACCATCACGAATGAAGCGCACGGATGCCAACCTCTCTGCAGACAAATCCGTGCTCGGCTCTGCTCGGTGCCCGCCGAGACCTTCCCTTTGCTTTACATAAAGCGCCGCTCGCTCTTCCCCGGCAGAACGGGGACGAATGATCCATTTGCATTTAGCAGCGCAGACTGAGCAGCCACATTTGCATGGGAAGCAAAGACTTTCTGCGCCAGAGGACACACATTGAATCAATAGCTTGGTGCCTCTGTATCGGGGCAGGGGGTGACTGCTGCGCTAGAGACAACGCTACGGGTTGAGAGGGAGGGAAGGTAAATGCAGAGGTGTTGCACGTTCCTGTAGGAGGCAAGGAGGGTGAGGATGGAGGAGGGCAGCACTCTAGCCCTGAAGCAAAGTGTGCAGTGGGAGAAAAGCATGTGTGTTTGTGGGGCGCCTGCACGTGTCCTCCTCTCCGCCAAGAGAGCTGCATCCCTTCCCGTCCCCATGAGACGGGCCAGAAGGGCAGCGTTCGGCACCAGAGATCACCCTGGAAAGCAGAGGGCTGCGAGGCGCTCGGCCAGCGCTGCTGCTGCAGAGCCCCTCAGCCCGCCAGGCCGGACCCGCAGGGCCCGGCTCCGAGGACACCGCGGGCCTCGTGCTGCACCTTGTGGGGCTGCGGCAGGAACAGGGCCCGCACGTGCGGCAGGTGCCCTCCCGCTGGCAGCGACACCGGGTGCTCGCCCTGCCTGCTCCGTCACGACAGGCACCGGGTGCTCTCCCTGCCTGCTCCGTCACGACAGGCACTGGGTGCTCTCCCTGCCTGCTCCATCACCCCCAGGCACCGGCGGCTCTCCCTGCCTGCTCCATCACCCACAGGCACTGGGGGCTCTCCCTGCCTGCTCCGTCACCCCCAGGCACCAGCCGCCACCGTCCTGCCGGGCGCAGCCCCCGTCCCACCTACCTTCCCGCCTGGGCTCCGGCACGAGGCGCCCGTGTTCCGCGAGGCTTCGCAAGCAGAGCGGCGCAGGCCGCCCCACAGCAGCGCTCCGGGGCCGGATCCTCCTCTGCGGCGCTGCCCCACCTGCCCCGGCCGCGAGTGGGTCGGGCTTTGCCTTATCTCACCGTGACGCCTGCCCTGCTCCCTGCTCCTGGGGCAGAGCGGGGCAGCGCGGTGTCTGCCCAGCAAGGCGGCTGGACGGGGGCCAGCGGTCACAGCCTCGGCGCGCAGCGGCTGCCAGCCGGGAGCAGCTGGGAGCAGCCGGGAGGTCCCTCCGGAGCACGCAGGGGCCGCAGGCAGGGGCGGCAGCGCCCAACACAGCGGCTCCCTCGGGCAGAGCCGCCCGCTCCAGGCGCTGCCAGTCACACCAGTCGCTGGCGACGGGCAAGTGACCGGCTCCGTCACGTTGTTAGGAGCCCGACCGCTTGTCTGCAGTGGAGATTTCCGTATCCGTCACGCTGGCGACCTACAGGTCACCTCAGCTTAAACTGCTGCTGGAGACAAGCTTCCTCTCCTCTTCCTCTCCTACAGAGCAGGAACCAAGGCAGATAAAGAGCGACATCATTCAGAGAAGTTTGGCAGAACAAAATGGGAAAGGCATTCGGGTACCCCCCGGCATCTGCACCTCTCCTCGCTTGTCCCTGCCATCCCCAGGCAAACTCCCGCCGTGTCCGCAGGGCCTAGGGGCAGCAGGAGAGTCCGTGGGCTGTGATCAACCCCTTCTCCTCCAGGAGCTCCCCTGATGTCGCTCCTGTGGCACGTGCAGTTTCAGGCACTCCTTAAACACCCTCTGAACCAGGCAGCCCCCTGCACGGAGGCAGGGCAGGCAGGCAGCACAGACAAGTCCTGCCCCAGCGCGGAGATCTGGGGCAACAGCTCCTCCTTCAGACGAGATCTCCCCCAGCTCAGCAGCAATCACACACCTCAGGGGCCACCAGCACCACTGCAGGTATCAGAAAGGGATGACACCAGATTCCTCCTCTGCAAACTTCTTCTACTTGGCACGTTCCCCCCATGCCACCAGCCGGTCAGCTGAGAGCCCTGTCTCCTGCCAGAGCCCTGTTCCATCCCCTGCTTCCTCCAAGGCCGACTGCCCGCGGTCCCTAGGAGCACAACACTCCCTGTGTCTTAGCGCTGTGTGACACATGGTAAGGGAGAAACACTGAGCGAGAAAAGCCCATGGGGCTGCAGAGCATGGATCCCAACGTGAGCAGAGCAAGGAGAGCCCAGCCTGGTGGCTGCAGGCTTTGTGTGAAGGGTCACGGTACCGCAGCCCCGGCACGGCCCACGGCAGCGATCCACGTGAGGTCCAGCATCACTCACCCCCACGGCTCCCAACACGGACCGCTCAGCCCCAAGCCTCTGGGTCCTGCAGGCAAGTTAAATACTGGGACTGTGGTGTTCCCGCTGGCTTACACACACACACAACTCAAAAACACATGCAGAGGCTCAGCATAAATAAACAAACCAAGAAGGAAAATCATTTTCAGAAAACACTTCAGTGTTTCAGAAAACGCTTCAGCGTGTTCAGTTCTGAAAACGCGGGCAGCCCCCGCGTTTACTTAGCAAGGTGTGCAATCAGGGACACGCATAGGGAAACCCCTCCTGGCGGCACGCGGCACATTCAGGCTTTAGGATGCAAGGTGGGAAAGGAAAACCTTGCTTCACAGACACTGAGAGGGAACGAGCACGTCACGGCGCAACCATAGTTCCGTTTCAACCAGCTTCACGTCAAAGGCTGCACAGTGACCACCAAAGGACAGAAAACCTTACTGATTTTTGTACCACGGCTCTTCTGATGCTACAGCAGAATGGATCATTCGGAATTCAGATGTTCAAAGTAAAGCAGAAATTGCCCCCTTGGCCTTTTTGTGGAGAGCAAGCGAAGGTGCCTGCCAGGGACGGGGAAGAGCCCGCCCCGCTCAGCGGGACGAGGCTGAACTGCTGCAGCTGAAGCTTTTCTGTCACTTCCTTTAACTCCACCACGAGCTGCTGCGAGCAGGTGAAGAGAGGTGGGAGGACTCAGCCCCCAAGGCTGCCTCAGCAAAGCGACAGGGTTTAGACAGCGAATAACATGTGGGCTGTGCTCTGGAAACCAGACCCAGTTCACCGTCCGTGAGGATCGATATCTGCAAAGCTCTCTGACCATGAAGAGCATCGAGCTGGCAGCTCTGCCCGGGTGATTCACATCACTGTCAACTGACCTTATCCCACCGGCTCCTTCTCTGAGGCTGCCTGGCAAAGGCACGAGTAAGAGCAGACACCAGAGCTGTCTCTGCTGCTAAGACAGCCGCACATGGCGCTGTCACCACAACAATCTTTAGCACACTAGATGACGGCCTGGATTTATTATAAGCTGAGGGTGAGGAGAGACATCTTCCCATTTGAGACAAGGCACCCAAGCAGACTTTTTAGATGGACAATGTACGCCACCCAACTTAGTTTGCCACCATCAGCAGAGAGGCCAAGAGAATAAATATACCCTGGAGATCCTCAGTAGCCTCCTTTGCACAGAAAGGCAGTTCCAGGAGGATCTTACAGCCCCTCATGAAGGATCCAGAGCCTATTCCACAGGAATCACGATTGTCTCCGAGCAGGATTTAGGCAGATGCCTCGGCAAGGAGGGGCTTTTTCTGCTCCTAGTCACTGCAAACTACACTGATTACTGTGTATTTAGTAGTCTAGTATACACAAGCAATTTCCTTCGTTGCCAGGAGATGTGCGTGTATGCTCTTACATATATGCATACTTATACAACTCAGAATTAAATATAGCTCTAAAATATAGATAAAAAAAAAAAGATTGAAATTCTTTCTGAAATTTGAAGAAACAAGGCTAGAGATTACGGGTTTTCCAAGAGTCCCTTTATTCAGAATATCCACTTCCCAGCATCTCCATCAGAACAGCCACAGATTCGAGGGCACACGTTTAAGCACGGAAACTGTGTTTGGATTATCCTGCCTCCTCAGACCATTCCTGTGCGTGGCTGTTCCTCGGTATCCGAGGCCGGCAATCCCAGGCCTCTGGTTCCCCGGCCACCCTCAGGAAGTGCTACAGGAAGGGCCCGAGGTCAAACACAGGCGCTCCCTGCAGTCCTCCCGCAGGCACATTAAAGACGCCGGCTGCGAGGCAGGGCTTCCCCTCGGGAGAGGCAGGAGCCTTGGGAAGGGAAGGGGAGCGGGCGCCCCCCCTGCCGCCCCCGCCCCCCGCGCTGCGCCCCCTGCCCGCGCCCCGCGGCAACGGCCACCAACGGCCGCGCAAGATGGCGGGGGGCGGGAGCGGAGCTGCGGGCGCCGCCCGGGAGCGGGTCCGGGTCCGGGTCCGGGTCCGCCCCGGTCGCGCAACAACCGCCCACGGAGCGGAGCAGCCGCTCATAGAGAAACGCCTTGAATAAACCCCGCGGGCACGGCCGCCCCCTGCCCCAGCCAGGCGGGCGCGTTGAGAAAATGGTTTATTTTTTATTTATTTATTTTTTAATTAGAAGATACATTTCTGCCAAAATAAATAGTGACATTTTCTTCAGCAAAGTATTAGAAAAAAAGGGAGGGAGGGAAATAAAGTGTCGACAAATTTAATACTGAACCGTCAAAGTGACTGTGAGAACTACAGGAGGGCACTGCCGGGCATCTCCGTGCCTGGCGCCCGCGCCCGTCCCAGCGCTGCCCACGGCTCCGCAGCGCCGCTCGGGACTGCGGGTCCTTCCCTCCCCGGGCAGGAGGCCCTGCGAGGTGGGCACGGACAGCTGGGAGCTCCTCGCTCGCGGAGCCGCAGGAGCCCCAGAGGCAGCAGCGTCCCTCCACGGGTGGCGGGGACAAGGGGGCAGTGGGAGCAGAGGGTCGAGGCGCTGCCGCGCGCACAGCCGCCCCGGGCATGCGGGGCCGCCGGGAAGGCACGGGGCGAGTTTGGCACCGAGCAGCTCGCGGAGGAGCTGGCGGACGCGGTCTTAAAGACTTGGGAGGAAAAAAGGGGGCTGAAAAATGAAGCAAAGTGCTTAAGAATCATGTTGGCAAAGCTCTGACTTCCGCAATGCGCAGCCCTGCCACCTCTTCCACCACAGACGGAGCAGAAAGGGCTGCGCACCTAGACTGCACAGTGCAGCAAAAATATATATATACTTTTGGGTATTCCCCCTCTCCCAGCTCCTTTAGTGATAGCGAGCTTCCCTCTCTAGGGAAGGAGTGAAAGCTTCATCCCTAGATTCATTTAAAAAATAAAAAAAGAGTAATGGGGAATATAGATATATACTGGGGACACCCCAGTGCTGGGAGAGAACAACTCCTTTATTCCCGGGTCTTGGAGCTGCAGGTTCACAGTCCTCCCAAAGCCCTGAGACAGCAATTCCTGGGTCTTACAAAGACTGGGTGCTTCCTCCTGCCCGTGAACACGGGCGTGCAGCAGTATCTCCTTCCCGCAGGGGGGCAGGCAGCAAAGCGAGCCCCCCGCCGGGCACCCTCACTGCCCAGCCATGGCCTCGCAGCACGGCACACCTTAGGAGCGGGTTACACGCACGAGGAGGGCACTGTTAGCTCTGTTAAAAGCAGTAATAACTCTGTCACAGGAGGGAGGGGGGAAGAATTAAGTGGATGCCTGAATGCAGAGGCCCTTTATGTAAAGCAGGGCAAAGTACGAGGGTCTGGACTCTTGAGGAGCTCAGGTGAACGGCAGGGGGGCTTTTGGGCAGGACCTGCAAGGTGAACTTTTGGTCCAGGAACCTCAGCTCTCAAAGCACTGTAGGCTGGAGAGCAGAGGGGCCCTGACAAGCACCCACGGGGCTGCCCAGCCACGCTCTCCCCTGAAGAAAGGGCCAACCATTAAAGGTGATTAGTTTGTGCCTATAAACTTGATAAATGTCTGTTAATTAGTAGCTATGCTCAGCAACTAACATGTGCCATAAGCCCAACACAGAACGAAGGCTTGGAGAAGAAATCCAGATAGCAACATCCTGATAAACCCTTCTAAGCCCAATGCAGGGTCCATCAAGAGGTTTGTAGGGATTTCAGATAAATTGAGACAAGGCAGCCCTGCACAATCAAAAGCTGTTCTTAAAAAGCAACCACAGGCCTTTTTCCGCATCTGCTGGGCTAGATCTTTCCTCCTCTTCTCATCCTTTGTGAAGTGTGAGGAATGAGCAGCACAAAGGTCAGGCAGGTGCTCAAAGATTCTTTTAAGGTGTAGCAGGAAGATCCTTTTGTTTCGAGTTTTGTTTGTTTGAACAGATCTACTGCTCTTTTGTCATATATATATTATATATATGTATATTTTTAACTCTAAGACAAGAAGCTATCACCTATATAAGGCAGCAAGCTATCACAGCAGCCACTGTGCTACCTGGGGAATATAGAGGCACAGAAAGGCTTAGTGCAGAGCAGTGCTCTCCCCATCTCTGCTGACACCCTGCAAAGTGACAAAGAGAAAGCAGGAGCTTCCTCTCTGAGGAATTGGCCCTAGCTTTGGTTTGTGGTTACAGTCTGAAGCGCACAAAGCCTTTCTTTGGGAGCTTAATGTAACAAACTAAGGATAGATGAGGTTAAAGAAGGGTTAAAACTTGGGTCTTTCACAGACCACAGCAGTTAGTCTGTTGAAATGGATGGACTAGAACCAGTACATCTGGGTCTAAGCACTGGGAGAGGGCAGCACCAGCCCATTTGGTTCTGATGAAAGGCAAGAGGGGATGTAGAGGCCAAGCTGTGACTTCTTAGCACATTCTATTACCAAGAGAGTTTTTAGTGGTTTACATAATGACATAGTGGTTTTACCAGTCCAGGAAGAAGGGATAAAAAATAAAAATAGTTGCCTCATTCTCTCCACCCATATGTTAACATAAGCAAGGCAGAGAGTCAGGAGGGCAGCAGCATCTAAGCAGATATTAAGATTTTCCCATCTCCTGGCTCTGCCCCTCAGGGATTTCTTGCTTCTGGATGAAATACCTTCATTGTATGTTACTAAATATCTCCATGTTCTGTGTGTGTGAGGAGCAGAGATACCGTTTGTGGAGCTAAGCAGAAGAGCTGTCCCCTGCCCCCAAAGGAGGCAGCGCAGAGCAGGGGAAGGGGAGGCAGCAGGGAGGAGCCCACACCAAACCAAACAAACACCCCTTTTCGGTGCCAAGTTTCATCACATTTACCCTGCTGCCACAGAACTGCTGGTTCACCTAGACTACAGCTACATCCATCTAGCAGGGAGCTCCTTCTGCAGGCTTGAGACAGTGCTGCATCTTTGAGCGGCTTGTTTTATAATCCAATATTCCTAACTGGTGCTTTCACAATCTTTCATTTTTTTCTTTTTTTCTTTTTTTTTTTCTCTCTTCCAGTCTTGGTGACCTGCTGTTGCAGAGAGTGAATAGATTTACTGCTTTCTCCAGCCCTAAGCAAGCTGCAAGAAGGGAAAAAAAAAAGATACCAGGAGCTGGTTTTGTGGTTTTGTGTCCCAGTGATGCAAGGACTTGAGCATGTGCAATCCCCACAGGAAGCCAGGTCTCACCCTGGTGAGATCAAAGAGTTTGTTTCTACACAGCAAGTTGCAACCAGGCTGCCACGGAGAAGGCAGTAATTTATAAGGCAGCGTCCTGCCCTGCTACAGACCCACCAGCTCTGGTCTTTTAAGAGACAAGCGCAGCCAGTTCCAAGCGGGCTGTGCAAGCACCGATGCTCCCGACTTCACTTGCGCTCCCCGTGCTGCTGCTGTGCCCAGCTGCATCGCGGCACGACTGGAGCGCCGCGGTGCGAGACACGGATGCCGAGGGGCTTCAGGCTGCCACACTATCGTCCTCCAAGCTCAGGGCCCAAACTCCTCCAAGCACAAGACAGACTGGAGCCCCTGGTCAGCAGAGTCCCCTGCCTTGGAGCTGCAGCTGTGTGGTCCCTTGAGGAGCAAAGCTTGACCCCTGCCAGAGGCAGCCCCTTCCCTGCTCCTGCTGTGACCCAACACCACAGGCCTCTCAAATAAAACGTGCCCCACACAATCTCACCTTCCTACAGACACTTCACATTCTTTCCCCAACGTCAGCCGCTAGGACAATCCTCAGAGAACCAAGTTGAGCTTTTCCATTCACACTGACAGGAATGGGGCCTCAAACTCTATGCTTTTCTTTGGAAAGCCAAAACAAAAAATAGCTTAGTCTAACCTAGTTCTTTAAAATAAATTCAGTGATTTAACATTCAGTTCAGTGTTAAATCAGGACAAAAGTCACTTAGTGAGCAACCACAATGTTATCCAATGTAAATGCAGAGTTTTCCTACATTTCTCCAGTTCCAGTGTGTGGATTGCAGCAGGATCAGCTCTGGCTTCCAGTGGGGATGCAGCATAGGGCCAGAAGAAAGGATGTGGCTTCGACAAAGAAGAAACTCAAGAGGAAGCTTGGAAGCAAAGAGGAAAATTGGTTTGGCAATAGAGGCTACTTCATCTTTCAGTAGCATAAAGAACTAAATAATGTCAAGATTGTTTAAAAAAATACTTATTAACTCCAAAAACTGAAGGAAGCTAAAGCTCTATGGACTCCAGAGTGTTAGCTACATCCTGATTATTTGGCGGCAAAACCCTAATGGCAATTCAAAGTGCACTGCTTGAGAGCCCAGCCGGGTCAGCATCAGCGTGGCCGTGGGAATGGCCAGGCACGAGTCTAAAGCAAGGTGCCTGCTCACGCGTTTCCCTGAACGCGGAGGCCCCTTGCCTGGCCCAGCGGGTAACAAATGGCTACAGTCATCTCCACCAGTCTCCGTCCCGGGAAATTCCCTTTGGAGCACATTGGGGAGCAGAGGGCAGCAGGCTGCCAGGGGCTGAGGCTGGTCCCACCCTACGCAGCTCCCCTTCCCACCCTCCCCGTCCCCTCCCGGCAGCAGGCTCAGAAGAGTGGCAGGCACTCCTTGGCGTAGTCGAGCGGTGGAAGCTTCATCTGAAACCCTTCCTGAGGGAAGAGGGAGGCCTGCATGTCCACGTTGATGCAGAGCAAGCCCATCATGAGCTGGCGCTGGTACTCCTCCCACTTCAGCACGACGTCGGACAGGGAACGGTTACTCCTCATCCACATGGGCAGTGCGTCGCCACACGCGGCTGCCGAAGAGATGGGCAGGGTCTGGGCCCCTCCAAGCTCCAGGTGATAGTACAGCCTGAAAAGTAAACGCAAACAAGGAATCAGCACATGGAAAGCTCCACCAGATCAGAGCTTCAGAAACCACCAAGTGCTTTTGTTCTGCCATTAACTGGCTGCATGATCTTAAGGATCTCTTCTCTGTGTGGCCATTCCCCCCACTCACATCTCTCAATTATTCAAAGCCATGAACTCTTGTGGGAAGAATCATCACTTTTACTGGGATCCTGATCACAGCTAGGACCTCTGGCTACTACTGTAATACAGAGTTTCCTATTCTCATCTGGACAGTCTTGCCTCAGCCTCCAGCTACAGCCTGCAGCGAGAATTTCAGCTCAGAAGCACAGGCCAGAGCCCAGGCTCACGCAAACAGCCAAAGCTCTGCTGCACGTGGAGCCCAGCTGATGCTTCCAGGCCAACATGCTGCCTCTGCAGCCCAAACCAGGCTTACACTCCTAAGCAGAAAAGGTCATTTTGAGCTGAAATATCCTTGAGAAGGAAAATTTAAGCTCCTGGGCTGGCAAGCACCACACAGACAAGCACCTGTTTTCTACCAAGAAGCTGTAATAGTGTTTTAGTTATAAAACACTATTCACATCTTCCACCCTATTGCTTTGGTAACACACAGCTTCATTACAAGGTCTATCTGGGAGGAAGGATCCTGAGTCCATCCAACAGTTAAGGTGGCCAAAGCACCATCAAGCAGATTAACATTTTAAGTTGGGCAGGAAAACCTTCCAGTCAATTTGTGCCTTAGTTGCTCTGCTCTAATTGAGTAGATTCTGTAGAAGGGAAGGAGAGACACTGTTCTCCTCCAGAACAGTGCAGTGGAGGAAAACAGCCATACCTGGCTGAAAGGTGACTGCCCAGCTTCTTTTTGGCTTTCTTCACAAGGTAGTTGCAGATTTCAGTCATTTGCTCTCTCATCCATCTGATGTCCTCAGGGATATCTGGTAGCCATTCCAGCAACCTAGGAGACAGGATACAGCCATTAGTTGGACCACACAAAGGATAGCAGGGAGCCAAACTACTAGACCTTCGCTCCCTTTTTCAATGGGTCGAGATATGAGTTGTTAGGGGAGAAAAGAGAAATACATTCTATGCAGTGGTTTTAAGTGTTAACACTTTTTTTTTTCTCCTTTCAAAAGAGACCTAATTTTGTTTCCTAGAAATAGATACTCATTATTTTTAGAAACTAGTGCAGTAAGAGACCTTTCCATCACCACTCATAGAACTGAGGGGGAGCAGCTGTGAAGGAGAAAAATAGCCCAGAACTTATCTTTACATTTTGTACCTGCACTTTCCATATTCTTCATCTGTTCCAGATTTGGAAAATGTTTTTCCTCTAATGCTTTCTGCTGCAAACTGCTTTCTATGACATGCTACCTTCTCCCAGAAGCTTTGCAGGGAGTACCCTATATAAAGAACAAGTCTCTGAAGGCCCTGCCTTCCCAGCTGTACAGTGCAGAGCTGCAGAAAACTAGGACTACTCTACCTCTCCCCGCAGAGGAATGAGGCCTCTTGTGTTGTTCCTACTTTGATCCCTGCACTTGCAATTAAGAAGTTTTTCCTCCAGGCTGTGAAGCTTATTGATAACCTCTAGGGCAAGGCCCAGTATGCAACCATCTTGCTTCAAGTTTGAAGTATTGGCTGTAGCCGAGTGACGTGCGGAGAGGGGAATGATCTTTCCATGTGGCTCATAACTGGCACAACACTTTTGCCAGGAAGTCTGCACTGCAGAGTTGGAAAGGAGCCTGTTTCTCTCTCCATTCATGTTCTATCAGCTATGCTAAGCACTTGACTCCACTGGAACGAAACCCACCAAGGGCAGCAGCAGCTGAAGGCCTACCTGACCGTGAAGGAAACAGCAGACTCCAGAGGCAACATGTAGGGGACCATCATTGCAGTGGCCACACGTATAGGCAGCATGTTGGAGATGCCAGTCAAGAACCCTCTTCTTTCAGCACAAGCCTCCATTAGAGCTGAAGACAGAGAATGTGGTTGAATCCTCTCAGCAGGACTATTTATTTCCCTCCCATATCCTTGGAGTTACTACCAGAGTAGGACCTACTCTGCAATCTCTCCACCTCCAATTCTTAAGAAAGTTTTGCTCAGGGGAATCATTTTCTGCGCATACATGAGGAGCAGCATCAGCGTTAAGTTTGATCAGGGTCCCAAAGGAACAAGCACCAACATCCCCTCCTTTCCTTCCGAGATAGGAAAGTCAAATAAGTGACTCTCCTGCAGCTCTGCCTCCACAGGCCCAGCCACACATTTACCGAAGAGGTTGAGACTCTAGTTAAGCACGAGCTGGTGCAAAGCACGAGCTGGTGCAAAGCTCAGTCACGGGAATGAGATCCAGGCAAGCATGGTGACAAATACCCACATCTCAGCAATCCTGTGGGGCCCAGGAAGCACAAGACCACTGCCTGGACTCGCTCCCTTGGGACCATACCTTGGTTCAGTCTGGGAGGCAGGTGTTCAAAGATGTGCTCTTCAACAACAGCAAGGGCAGCATTGTCCTCGAGCTGGTCCTCAGCTTCTGTTTCTTCCTCTTTCTTCTCTCCTGGGGGAGCTTCTATGGCAAGGAGAGGACGGGCAGGACTCGGACGATGAAGGAGACCTGAGAGAGAAGTCATACCATCAGCAAGATGCAAACTAGCTGCTCTGCCTGCCTGGCCTTTGGAGCGTTAGCCAGACAGACATCATGCCCAGCCTGTTTAGGTTGTATCTACAGGGATGTTTACTGCAACAGGCTGGAATCTGGCCGCTTTAACATCACCTTGTCTTTTCCTGCCAGAAATTCTAACATCTCACCTATAAGTACTGCAGAGTGCAGCTTGGTAGCATTTAATTGCTACATATTCTATGACTGAATACCAATTTTTCAGACAGGATTTTCCTCCTGCAGCTTAATCCATAAACACAGCTGCATGACTGCTCTTATCCCAGTAAGGTTTTGCAGCACAGAGCAAACAAGTACACTTGATCTGCTACAGGTGTCACTAGGCAGCACCACAAACACACATGCTACAACAGAAATGGGAGACAAGAAAGTCCAGCACTTAAAGAGGGACATGAAAGCTCCCACTGCCAGGCCCAGTGCTCCCCTGTGCCACCTTCCACAACACCTAAAAATGAGCAGGTACCTGCATGAGCTCCACCAGTGCCCAAGCACTGTGCTGGGGTGACAAAGAGTGGTGGGCTAAGTGCCCAGCCTTACCGTTCCTCTTGAGGAAGTGCAGCGCGTCGCGGTAGCCCTGCTTGCACATGTCCCGCAGCACCTGCGCCAAACGTGAGCACAAATCAGCTGGAGAGCACAAGGACGCGTGAGCACAAACCAGCTGGAGAGGCTCTGGCTGAGCACAACAAACACCTCATTCAAGGCTGACTTTAGAGGAACTCTCCTCATCCCAAGCTGCACCAAGCACAAGGCTCTCGCTTGCCAGCCCTTCACAGGCTTTGTGCTGGAATAGGAGGTGTAGCACAAATGCCTTTGATAAGGGAATCACAGGATAATTCACTTCGGAACGGGCAGATCCTATGTATAGGTGTGCTTAGATTCAGACAACTGCCCATCCAGAGCTGATGCCTCTGTGGACAGCCTTTAGGAAGCCACCTGAGGAGCAACCAGCACAAAAGACTTCCCAGCAGATGCCAGAAAGGGCCACAGGGTGTTTGCAGCCAGCATGGGCTGAGACCAGGGAGGGGACAAGGAGAAACTTGTCCAAGTAATTCAGCACATGGACACATGCTTATTACGCTCCCGTGCCAGGCTCTCTAATGCTGAATTGCCCTTTCTCAGAGGAGAAGCATGTAGAGCTGTTCAGAGTGTCACCTGCTCTACTGGCACGTGTTAGGAGACTGTCACTGACTTCAGGCTGGCTGCCCCCCTCCCCGACCTTAAGAAACTTGAGAGCACGTTGCTTTGGAGAGCTCATACATCCTTGTTTAGAAGTAGGGCTGGCTTCCTGGCAAACACCAATTTACAGAGCACCACGTGGCAATATTTTCCAAGCAACTGCTAGCACTTAAATTCCAGATCTTCCAGCAGCAAAAGAAAGCCAAGCCATGTATACAGCTTTGTGCAGATGGCCAAGGTTTGCCAAGTTACTGGGTTACTAATGTCAAGGTGAAAAAATAGACAAACAAGAGATACAGAAATAGGGCAGCATCTAGAATGCTCTTATTGAGCTGTGCTGCCAGTGTCTATCCACTGTCCCTAAACCTTGGCACTGCCAGGAATCTCACCTGTGGCTCTGGAGGGAAGAGAGCCTTGGAAAGGCGGTAGAGGTTGCGGAGGTTGAACTGGATGCTTGTGTTGGTGACTCTGAGCTCGTGCATGTTCGTGGAGCTGTCCCGTGGACAGATATCGCTCTCCCCTGAGAACGGAGACACCGTGATCGTGTTCTTCAGCTCATAGCGAGGCAAGTTATCAGAAATCCCTCCATCCACATATCTCTGCAGTAAAGACAAACAAAGCACCCTCATTCATAGCTGATTAAGAAGCTTTTCTTTCTGTTTCTGTTCATGTGTGAGCCAGCTTAGGAAGAGAATAGAGAATATGCACCAGCCCTGGAGGAATTAAAAGCAGTGGTACCACAGCTGTGTTGTCTGTAAACTCTTTGCTGTGTGCTTTTCTCCCTCAGATTGTGTTTTGCTCCCCAGGGTTCTCCGTGAGGAAGGCACAATTCACCATCCAATTAAAGACATCCCAACAGCCACTAACATGGCAAATCCGCACTGGTCTCAGCTGCCACACGGTGGCACTGAGCCACCCGGCCAAACCATTCTCAACTTGTTTTTAAAATTAAAGAGCTCGGACACGGGTCCCACTAGAGCATAGGCTGTTAATGGAGAACAAAAGCAGCTGGCTTGTCGTGAGCAGGCTTCTCAGGCAGCAGTCCCAACACGTGCATACACCTTTGGAAGCCACTAGCTTTGGCATGATAACAGAGTACAAGGGACTTGGGTTTTGCCCCAGCAGCCACCCTATTATCAGAGAATGTTCTGTACACATGTACCATAAATGCATTCGTGTTATCCCTGCAGGAAGGGCAACCCTGGTAGTACGGACGCAATTCAAAGAGTTCTTTAAAGCAGCACAATTGCACAAGGAGCTGAGCAAGACAATCCCTATCACAGGCCTTTGACAGAGCAAGCAACACACAGGAGATAAAAAGGAAAGGTTCATGGGCAAGGCAGAAGGAACAGCAAGTTTGAGATCCTTGCAGGTCAACAACTCCAGTTCTGGTGAATCCTTGTCACAGAAGACTCTACCAGTTTCATAGCAGAGTCAGTCCTTCTGTTTTCTGCCTGTTTTTGACCATCCTTTTCAATGGTTGGAAAGGGAAGGAGCTTGCACAGTCCTCTCAGCAGCAGCTGCAGCAAAGTCAGAGAGGAACCCATGTGGCAGCTCGCTGCAGTGGGCAAAGAGCTGGGCGGGCACAAGGCAAAGCTGGTAGAAGCTGAACCCGGCAAAGCTGGGGAGGGCTGATGGCAAGAGGAGCCGCTTCATCCTGCCCCATGCCTCGCTCTTTCTTGCGGGCAGACCCAGAACTGGCATTGGTCTTTTGTTGCACAGTGCCTAGAAAAATGCTGCCTTTTGGGGTGAGAGGATGCTTTACGTCTTGTTCTCTTTTGCTCTGGAAAGCAGGCAGGGAGAGACCTCTTCAGACAGCTCCGGTGAGCCCAGGGAGGAGCTCACAGGCTCTTGTCTCAGAGCCCCATGCAGAGCCCAGTGCATGGAAGAGACCTGGAGAGGTGCAGTGGGAAGAGGACACAGAAATGCAAGCAGTGCAAGTGACAGAGAACCACATTGGCTACAGAAGATGGAAGCAAATGTTTTTCTGGTTCATCTAGAAAAATGCACATTTTATGGCCAGGATGCAGAAACCTAAGTTTCCCTGAGGGTGGCAGCATAAGTGAACACATATCATGTAAAGAAGGGTGTATACACACACACACACACACACACACACACACACACACACACTCCATTCATCTTCCCCTTCTCAGGGCTACATAACTCAGAAGTGAGTACTGGAGAAAGATTAGGAAGAAGGCAGGATTTGATTTGATTTTGCACACAAAGCTTTGAAATGCCTTGAAAACTGTTTCTACGTGAGCCTGGGAGACTGTCCTGTGGTAAACACAGTAACTGCAGGAGAGCTAGGAGCGATACAGTCCAGCTTCAAAGCCTCTTCCTGGTCTTTTAGCCAACATAGTTCAGCCTGTCCCCTCACCAGCCCCTCCTTTAAAGGAGGATGGGGCCATTATTTTCTAGGGGAGAGGGAAGAACTGATTTTCTCAGCATATGCCTTTTTTTCCTCCTCTTTTCCCAGAGGGAGTGCTGACACAGGGGATACAGCCTTCATGTGCCCGGGCAGTTGCAAATTCCAGAAACTCCGATGCTGTGCACACTTGGGAAGAAGGGGTGTTTTTCTAAGGCCAAGCTGACCTCAGCTGGCACCCAGAGGCCTCCTGCAAGAGTCACCACTGCACACGCTCCCGCCAGCTGTGGGGCAGAATCCCAGGCTACAGCTGTTGAGCAAACACTCAAGCGTTACCAATCTTGTCACTTCTCTGAAAACATTTCCTGTAATCCTGTTTACTCTAGATCACTTCCCCTCCCAATATGTTTGCACAAGACAAAAACAGTCAAATTATATATTATGCGGGAACAAAAATGACCTCACTTTTAGGACACAGGAGCAGTGGGAACAGATTCGATGCCCCACTCTGTCAGACTGTGGCATCTCGGCCAGGTCCCTTGAGGGGAAACCAAGGCATATGTAGGTTAATACTTCCCATTGACTAGTTTACAGACAGACTGCTTTTTAACACGTGCATTAGCTAGTGTAGCAGGATGGGAGTTCAAACTCAACTGAGGCCCCCCAGCACAAACGCAGAGCCACCTCAGCGCTTGTTCCAGCTCTGGGTGCTTTGCATCTGAAATCTATCAACAAGGAGAAGAGGGTTCCCTGCAGATGGTCCTTGAGAGGAGGCAGTTCCAAAGCAGTGGGTACATGTAAAGACAGCTCTGTCAGGCAGCAGAGCACTATTCTCAGGAAAAAGCATAACAACTTCATGACAGAGAGGCAGTGTTTGTTAGAGAACAGTGTGAGCACTGCAGGACCCCCACCCTTCCCTGTGGGGCTGATTAGGGAGTTATCCTTCCCTGTCACTGCCAGCACAATCCTGCCCCACCATCCTGCAGCAGCCTGGCTCTGCAGTAATCCCAAGGATTAGCCAATGAATAGTTCCTGCCTCCACCCTTCACCCCACCCCTCTAAGCATTTTCCAAAGACCAACAAGTACTCTTAAGTCTTCAGATCTTCAGGAAATTCAGCCAAATGCAGGCAGCACTGAAAAGCAGGTACATGCAATGGACAATGCTAAGCCTCGTGTTTTCTAAAGCCGAGATCTGTCAGTTCACAGCCAAGATGCTGTGTTATTGAAGCTGTTTATCTGGAGATTTCCTGTGCCTCTTCAAGCTAATCACTGCCAGCAGGCAGGCAGCAGACTGTCAAAATTGAGCACCAGCATTTCTGAGTTCTCATTCATTAGTGCATGACTAAATGAAAGAGTATCTTAGAGTCTTACTTACCACACCACGTAAGGTTGGAGGTATCAGCCCACAATAGACAGGGATGAAAGTGCTGCAGACACAGGCCTGAGGGAAAAAAGAGATCCAGCATGTAAAACCCTTCAAGAAGGAGATTAAAGCCTAGTGAACCTATTACTCTTCTCAGAGTACCACACTGGCACATGCTGACAATTATATTCCATTACTAAGGAGACACATAAACCAAGACAAAACAAAACAGCTTGCAGCTCCACCCCAGCCCTCTGCTGTATGTTCCCATTCACCTGAATCAGCTCCTCCTTGGACTTGAAGTCAGACAGTATCACATTTTCTCCATCTGAGACCCGTGTGAGGGAGATGCCCAAGCGCCCTGCTGCTACCTCATGCCCATTCTCTGGTACAGTCTTGGACAGGCAGATCCGGATGATCTTCA
>JAVCKT010020801.1:0-10985 GCA_032273925.1 Rhynchotus rufescens
CCTTCCTTCCTTCCTTCCTTCCTTCCTTCCTTCCTTCCTACCTACCTACCTACCTACCTACCTACCTACCTACCTACAAGTCTTCCCAGAAAAAATGCAAATGTGCTGCTTAGTGTTATTTCTGGCTGTGAGGATTCCCTGTGTAAACCCTTAAGTCAGAGCATAAGTCAGGAGCTTTTTTTTCTTCTTCTTTTTTTTTTTTTTTCTCCTTTTTGGCAACTGTGGGGATACAGTCTGAATCAGCAAAGCTGCTTTAAAGGGACACAGTCAAGTCCAAACCTTTGCAAAATAGTTTTCTTTCTTTTTCTTTCTTTTGCTTTCTTTCTTCAAGTGAACTGAGGTAGCTGCACACAGCAGGGCTGAACTCCCTTGTGATTTTTGCAACCCATTTCTCTAGGTTCTGTCGCTTCTGTGTTTTCCCTTTTCCTTTTAGCTCTGCGGAAGGCAACAGAAAACAAGCCATGAACAAATTCAGTTGTGTAGCTGGATGAGAAAAGCAGCAGAAGAGGCTGGCCACAAAATACACTGAATTAAACACAGCATGTCTCTAGAAAAGTGGTTAAGCTATGCCAAAAAAATGTTATTTGATATTTTGCATGCTTAGAGCACTTGGAGATCTAATAGCACTTTGGGAAACCTTTTCAGACATTGTGTATTAGTATTAAAAAAAAGATCCTTTTCTTGAAGGATGTATATAATCAATATAGGATGAGTCTACAGGGAATGCATTTGTTATCATATAGGTAAGAGAATGTAAGTATGTAACAAGCTGTTTCAGATTTAATCCCACTGCCCTCAAAATGCAACATTGTACTTGGAGTGTAATGCTTCAACCCCCTGGTGAAACACTACTGCAGTGGTTGTTTCTGGGGTCGGTTGAAGCTCCCGGTTTAGCATCTGGAGGAACACATTTAGCTTCTTGTATTGAAATACCATGCTATTTCCATCACAAAAATGCCACTTTTAGCTAGCTAGTGGCTGCTGGTTTCGGCAATGGTAATCAAACCTGTTTAGAAATGTATCGACCAGCTTTTTACAATGACGTTTTTCTCTTATATTTTGTATTGCCAATAACTAAATTTGTTCTATATTTTGAACTAGATACATGTTCTATGTGAGTAGAAGTGAAATAAAAATGTGTTTAAGCCAGGTATAATCTAATTGCAGCTCTGTACATTTTGTTAAAACGAGAAAAGCTGCTGGCATTTAGGCCTTGTAATGAATTGTGAAGTGACCACGAGTCAGGGCCTCCTATGAAATTAAAACAGATTGGAGAGCATCAGAAGAAAGGAAAAAAAAAAAAAAAAAAAAAAAAAAAAAAAAAAAAAAAAAAAAAGCAGTTGTGTGAAATTAAATGTCTGTGTCCTGCGGTTTGCCATCCTGTGTTGTTTTTGCTGGTAGCTGGTTGAGTAAATGTCTCTCCAGCGCTGCCTCCTTGAACTTGCAGCCGGGCGGTTTTGTTCCGGTGTGACATCTGCTCGTGAGAATGGCCCATACCCTGCTGCACCCTGCTTCCCTTCCCTGTCTCACGAGGCAAAAAGAAGGGATGGACTGTTCCCTAGAAATGCAGATTCGTTTTGTGGTTAATGTTTTCTAAAATAGTTAAAAATAAATAAATAAAATCAATGACTACCAAGAAAAGAGAGGGTGTGAAAAAGCTGAATGCTTTATGTGATACCTCTGAAAGTGTTCACTGGCCTTAGATTGGCCCCTGGGACCATAGCTACCATGGTTAGCTATTTACTTCCCACCATGTAATGGGACAAGCAGATTGGGGTAAATCAGTGGTGTGGTTTTGGAACATGCTATGTTGGAATCGCTGTTCACATTTAAAAATATGAACAGTGAGACATGAACTACCAGTTTCTGGTGCACCTCCCCGAAAGAAGGAGGGTTGCTATGTTGTGCTTGGTGTTCCCTGGAAGATCCCTTAGCCCATTGCATTTTATATAAATGATTTCAAGTGCTAGCATCTCCTGGTTTGCAGGCATGGAAGGAGTAACTGTTCTCATCCTCTTCCATCTTCTCATCCATGGCATGTTCCCTGGTACCTGCACTGGTTGCACAGGCTGTGGGTTGGAGGCTGCGCTTGCCCCTTCTTGGCTGTTGTGCATGCAGCAAGAGAGAGCGCAGCTGCACTTTCAGCCAGAAAACAGCTTTTTGTGAAAGTTATTAATTTGCTTTAAACGGTCAGAAGCACTTTAAAATCCTGGAAAATATAATTCCCGCCTGAAATAGAAGGGAAAGCATCTCTAGAAAGTTCAGGATAGCATGATCCCATGGTTGTGAGGTCCCAAGACAGAAATTCAATTAAAAATGATCCCTTTCTTTATTACAACATCTGAAAAGAGATCCTTCTAAAGCTTTGTGGCTAGGATTGTAGATTGTGTAAATTCTTAAGCCTTTTGCTGATTTGCATGCTGATAAGTTTGTGGTATCTGTTTTGTTTCTATTGCACAAATGCTGCTGCTGTTTATTGTCGTACCTAAATTACTCTGATTTCTCAGATAAATATAATGCATTCGCTGTAGGAAAGAAATCCGAGAGATTTATTTATTCACAAATAGATAGTTTTGGTGGGTGTACCAATGACTAATTAATATGCTTTTCATAAAATATAAGCACCAGACTCCAAATTATTTGGAATCTCTACGGGAATAGCCTGCTGGTTTCAGAAATTCAGCCAGCTCAGGCTTGCTTTGCAGATCTCAAAAAGCTGATTTGCTTTTCAGATTAGCTGTAAGGCCCCTTGAGGTGAGTTGGGAAGTTTTTCCAACTCATGACTGTGCACGGTTGGGGTCAGATGTAGGACATCTAGTTAGTGTGTATGATACTAGCAATAAAATGGTGCACATTTTTTTAGTTAATAATTTCCTAACTGAGCTTAGGAAACCTAAGTGCAGTTGCCCTTAATCCACCACTTATGTGGTTTGTGAATGTATTTTCAATCATGCAATTCCTTTGGCACAAGCAGATGAAATGTAGTTTCTCGCTTGCCTCTGGAGCTGTTGGGGAGTAGCTGCTTATTTAGCTGCTGCTTTTGTGCGTCTGTGAATCCTACCATCCAGTTTCCATTTCCTTGGAAAGAAATGGCTTATGCCGTGCAGCCACTATCATCCTGGTTGGCATCAGTGAACAAAGGAGAGTTTTCTGGTTGTTGCATTTGTGCATTAATATGTGAAATATTCCAGGAAGAGATGCCAGAGGCTCAAATTATGTAATGCTCTGAAGCGAACAGGAAGCCACCGAGTTGTGTGCAGCGTGTGTCACCAGCAACAGACCCATGTCCCTGGCAATGCTCCACTCCAGGAAGGAGCTGAGATTTTCCAAAGGTTTCAGATAAGAATGAGCACTTCAGCAGCAGCAAGGCTCTTGCTAGAACAGGCTGCCCTGTCGACGGCAGGGCCTGGCAGCGGGCAGCCTTGCAGCGTGCTGCTGTACGCTGGTCGTGTGGCTTCCTGCCCCGGCCAGGGACCAGCTGGCACCCTCTTACAAAGAGCCAGCGTTAGAGTTCCTTCCTTCCTTCCTTTTGCTGAAAAACATTAAGAAAGAAAATACTATGTCTATATAGGTATTTCACATGTGCAGGCTGCTGTATAGTGAGTTTAGATCTAAGGAATGTTTAAAGATCACTGCTCATCAAAAAATAAATGAAAAGCAAATACATTATAGTCGCATTCTTTTTTGGCACAAAATGAGTGAAGATTTGGTAGGTAATGAGTGTTTCAGAAGAGGATATATTCATGGACTAAAGTCATCATTGTGAGTAAATTAAGATTCTACTGGTCTCATCTTCCAAATCAGATGTTCGTACTCCAGAATCAGGCATGAGGTCCTTGTGGAGATGTTAGAGCATCAGTCTCCCCATGGGGAACTCGGGCAAGGGCTCTTCATCCCTAACCAAGTGTCATTAGTTAGCAAACAGCCGCAAGCTTTGAGATATGTGTTTCTGTCGGGTCCTTCTCCCTTACTGTTTCATAGTGACAGGTGGAATGAAAGCCTTGCATTCTAGATCATTGTCAAGTTGCATCTTGCTTTCAGCTAAGAAAAAAAAAAGAAATCAAAGATTTTGAATTTATCAACTCTCAGCAAGAGGCTGGATTTGCTGTCTATCCTGTTGAAGAATCATTATGGTTTATCCAAGAGTTTTGAAAACTTAACTTCTTCCCTTGCAAGTAACCCTTCCAAAGGGTTTGTTAAGTCAGGAGAAAATAAGAGAGAAGCAATTTGGCAAAACTATGCCCTGTGTTTAAAGTGATAGAATAATTTGGGTGACTCGTCAAGAAATGCATCTTGCTTTTTGCAACAGCAGTTCCTAAATGGATAAGAGCTTTTTCTCTTGGTGTTCATTGCACTTTAGTAGAAGGATTGAATATTGCATTTCCGCTCTGTGACGTGAAACTGAAGATATAAGTGAGTTCAGTGGCTGAACCCTGACGTAACCTGTTTTCAGGTGGATTTTGAGGACTGTTTTTATACTGTCTCATTGTGTTAGTGCCAGAACCTTCTTGGAAATGCTACAGAACTCCTTTGGGAATTAGGAATATTTTATAAATGAGTGCAACTGTACCTGGAAGAATGCTTGTCACTGAATGGGAACCATCAGAACGAGACAGGCAGACTTGCCCAGTCTCATCTTTCCTGTAGGAAGCAGTTACATTTAATCACCGTATTTTCTCAATGCTGGGGGCAAAACAAACACATTTCTCAACATATTTCACATGTATGAACTGGCTGGAGAGAGCAGCAGCTTGCTGTAGGATAAAGTAGGCGCTTCAAGCTGGAAGCCAATTTGAATACTTGGCCTTTTCTTGACTTTGGCATATACCACAACTTGCAATTGCTTGGCTCCTTCTCTCTGTGAGCAATTCTTATTTTGCTTCTGGTGGGATAGATGATCTGTGATTTTGCTGGGTTTTTAGCCTTTGCAATCGCCTAATATCACCCTACCATATTTTTGCATTCACAGTGATAGCTGCCTGGCCAGTTTCCTGCTCTGCTGTGAGTGCACTTAATTTACTTCTGAAGAAATCATGCTTTTGATTAGGGAAGAAGAGGAGGCTGAAGGTTGCCTGTCATCATTTCACCTTGCATTCTTTCCAGGTTTTCTGACACTGTCACAGCATTCGCATTTTGATGCTGATTGATAGTGAGAACCGTAAAATCACTTTTTTGCTTGCTCTGCCCTTACTGGTAGATGACTATTAAAAAATACTGAGACGTATCCTCTCAGGATCTTGTTTCAATATAAATGCTGCCCTTTTTGCTCCACTTGCAAGTACAAAATGTACAAGGATGCTTTCCATTAGGAGAGGAGGAACTGAGATCCTGCAGTTTTGATAGCACTATCACAGTACACAGAATTGGCTGGGTTGCTCCGGAGAGGCATTACATCCATCCCCAGGCTGTCATCTGGGCTAGACACAGTAAAGAACTGAGCTGCCAAAGCTGGTAGATATTAAACATTTTAGGAGTGCTTGGTTCAAGAACAGAAAATATCACCCCATGGATCTTCATTTTCTTAGCTAGTATTGGTGGATCCTTAGGGGCAATCTGTGAAATTCCAACGGTCTGCAGACCTCAAGTTGAATTCTAATTGAGGGCCAGCTTGTGATGTGTCCTGGTTAGAAGAAGGGCCAGTGGCCTTATTTGTGTGCTGACCAGTGCCAGCTCTTTTGACTTCAGCTTGGGGAAGTGAGTGTCCAGGGGCTCTGCCATTGAGAGCCCGTGGTAGCTGTTTGGTCAGGGCTTTGGAAAAGAAGGACTGTACCATTAATGATCAGCTGTAAAAAGGAGCTATCAAGGGATTTAAGGCCAATGGATTTGCCTTCTTGTTTGTTTATATTCCTTGGGAAAGAAGTGAAAGCTTCGGGGTTTTATTATTTTAGCCATAGAAGCAGCTATGGACCACGCTTGAGGCTGCAGCTGCAAGGTCAGTAGTTAGTGACTGTGAGTTAGGGAGTTCTCTGCATTTCTCCCAGTAACTGAGGCTCGTCCCTGGCTCCCAGTGTTTCTCTCGCAGATTTTACAGTCTCGCTAAAAGGGCCATTGGAGATTTTGAACACAAACAAGCTTCTGAAGAAGTACTTAACTGGCAAAAAGAAAGATTTTTTGGGTATTTATCTAACTGAAGAGAAACGGATTTGTGTTTTGCTGAATTTTACGACGTTGTACTCATCTGTTTACATGCAATATGAGAAATTTCAGAGCCCACTGGTAGTTTTTACTCCAGAAAGCTGTAAACAATTAAAAACAGTTGAGAACCAGATTTTGTTTCTGTTAGGAGCGTTAGGTGTGGTAGGATGCCACTGATTTCAGTGGAGTTCTGCTGGAATTTCTGCTGATGTAACTCTGTTGAAATTTGACCATAATACGCTCGAGAATAAAAATATCCAAGGTGTATCTCTCTGCAAACTGGTAGGATAATCTGTATCAAAATATTTTCGTAATAACTTTGTTTTTCCTAAAACGTGTATTTAAATTTAAAAAAAAAAAAAAAAGCATGTTTTGAATGGTGATTTTTATTTATAGCACTGATCTGGCTTTAGCTGTCCCAAGAAATAAGTGTAGAGGCACTTACTCTTTCATACACAGCTGTGAGATGGGGAGACTCGGTGATCCCTTCACAAGTAATTTTTGGGCTCATGAGACCAACGTGAAAGTGCATTAGCACAATAAGGCATTTTAAGGCACTAAAAAACAAACAAAAAAACCAAAGGCACTGTGACATCTTTTGCTAAATGAACCCAATGTCAATATTTTAATTAAAATAAAATATCTAGCCATTATCCTCTTGGAGCTGCTGTTTATATTTTAGAAAAGTTTGCTTTAATAGTTTTTGGCAACTTCAGAAGATTTCAACATTAAAATCTTAAAACAGTTTACTGTTATTTGTTATTTGACACAGTCCCAAACCATTAAAATGGCTCTCCCTGCTTTAACTGTGACTGCCTTGGTTCTCAGGCCCCTTAGCGAACTACTTGGGCTGTTTCATGCACTTAGAGTTTCAAGACAAACACTAGACCCACCGCATGCTCTGGCCCTTCTCGGCTGTAGATTTTGGTTCCCTGAACTTCTGTTCCAAATCTCTCTGAGGCTTTGGGGTCTGTGTGTGTGTGTGTGTGTGTGTGTGTGTGTGTGTGTGTGTGTGTATAAATATATATATTTTATTTCTCTTCTGTACCTCGTAAAATGTAAAAGGTACCAGATCAGATTTCTGATCCTGAGTACATGCCTAGCGCCTGATCTATATTTCAGGGTTTTGGAAGGTATTTTTAGGTATTTTATTTATTTTAAAGATGAAACTTTTCTCTTATTCTTCAGGAGCTCATTGCACAGATTCATTTGAAGGAACCATTACTTCATTAACCATTGAGTTGGTTAATTAATTGATTTATCAATGGTTAACCATAACCATTTGTTAATTTCATTTCATTTACAAAACTGAATGCGCTTTTTTTTAAATCTTCTTTTATAAAGTATAGATATTGTATTTGGTTTTGACTTGATTTTTGAGCTGTCTTTGTCCTCTTCATTGCAGATCCTGTATCTGTACTGTTTTGCTTGTTTAGTGCTCATTATTGCATTGCTTATGTACATTCTGAGCTCTCATACATACAGATGGCTTGGATGTAGAAATTAATTGCTTCTGTGCATTTAAAAGGCAGGAAAAGTAACAATTAGAAGGCAAATGAGGGTATTGGTAGAGAAGTGACAGCCATGAGATCTGTGCAGTACCTCCTCGGGGAAAGCTTGGGCAAGAGCTTAGATTTTTTTCTTCTCCTTGAGGTTCACTTCATTATGTATATTGCAAAGCCCCAGACTGTATATTAGCTACACAGGTAACTGTATATTAATATGTACTATTACTGCTTTCTTCTGCATTGGAGGTTGTGTTCTATTTTCATAAAATATTTGATCAATTGCTTTTTTTCTTTTTTTTTTTAAAAGGGAAAGGAGCTGGTTATCTACGATGGGAATTTCTACAGAATAATTCCTGATTGCCGAAAAAGGTAAGTATTTTTCCCCCTTCTCTTAGCACTTTTAGACATTTTTAGTAGATTTTTCTAAAGTTTAAAACATAGCTAATGATTTTATGCTGTGCTGTTAGTATTAGCAGAATGAAGAGCATCTTCTGAAAGAGTGTGGTCTAATAGCGGTTGAGGTCCCTGAGGAAAGAGACATTATTAGGAATTTAGCCCAAAAGTCTGTAACGTCAGAGTATGTAGAGGTCCTGTCCTGGAAACCAGGCATCCTGATGGTAAGTAAAGACTCTTTGTGTGCCACACATAGGCACTGTGGTTTAAATGGACCTGGGGGAAATAAAGTCACTTAGTATTTCCCTAGCACCACCTCTAAATATTAGCCTACTAGAGGCCTGAGGCTGGCAAACAGATGAGGTCCCTGAATACTCAGAATACCTTTGTGGAAACTGTTGTAAAACAATGGCAAGAGCTAAATTAAGTGGCCTCACTTCCATGTGATGCCAGTGTTTTTCTCCAGATCTGAAAGCAGCAAAAAAGTAACATTTCTCCACACTCAGGATTAGGAAACTTCTCCCACACCTGATTAAATTCGTTTTACAGGTGTTTCTAATCTGAGTTTAGTTCACATATCCCATCAGCAGCCAGGCTGCTTTCCTCATTGACTTCTGGTCTCTGATAGCTGCTCTTGTTCCAGAAGCACCAGATTCTACCTGCTTCAGCATCCAGGCCCTGAGCAGACCAAGAAGGAGTGTTGGGGCAGCTTTTACTTTTGTCTCTAAGCCTGAGTCATGGCAGACCAGTGGGGATAGTGCAGTGCCCTGTTGGGAAAGCTGATCCATTTAGTTTAAAGGAGCCCCATGATTTTTTTCACCCTAGAGCAGAGCTGCACGTGTAAGTACTGTAGAACTTTGGCCACTGTTGGTTCCACTGAAATTTCTCTAAATGGCCATGGAGAAATGGTGTGTTTAATTTTTGTTATTGCTCGTATAAAAATAACTATATGAGAGTTCTTTGATATGATCGGAGATGACTTTCTAGTTGAGGATTCTGATTGCTCTTCATGGGATCTCTTCAGTGGGAGCTCTTCATTGTAGAAAATTCCATTAAAGAAAGTCAGCAATGCCCAGTGCGATGGCCCTGATCTCCTATAATTTTTCAGACTGGAAGTAATTCTATGGTGGTTGTAGGTAATCTTTATGTATAACATTGGTCTAGGTCATTAAAAAGCATTTCTGTTTCCTTCTTTTTTTCACTTTTTGGTATCAGTTCATCCCGTGCTGTACCACAAGAACTTGGGAAATTTCTTGCACTGTGACTCAGTGTTCTATCACAGTTAGTTTGTTTATTTGTAAATGATTTTTTAAAAAAATCTCCTGTGGACACAAGTGAAGTTTGTTCGAAAAAATAAAAATAAATGCATTAAAAAAAAAAAAAAAGCTACATTGGCCAGAAATAGCTTTCTTATGTAGAAGCTAGTGTAAATATATCCTTAGAGCAAAAGTCTGAGAAAACAGGTGGGATTAACTTCTTGCCCAGGTGTAAGTAATCGGACTCTTGCTGAAGATGCGGAAGGATATCACACCATTGATGCAGCTGCAAGGGGTAATGGGCTCATTTGTTAGAATAAATAAATAGAAGTAGGGGATGAATTGGTTTGCTTTATTGTCAGTAGCTATTTATTGCATTTGAGTGTTTTTCTTGCTTTTGAAACAAAACACTATGTAATGGGAAAAGCCAATAACTTGGGAGGTAAGGAAGTCGGAGAAGCTGCTTTTCCCTTGGACTTATCTTTAAGCATTTTAACATGCCGTACAAAGGTGAATACTGCAGGTTTCACACAGAATCTTGAAAGTCCAAGACTTTGACAAAAAAAAAAAAAGGCAAATTCCAGAACTTTTGAATGAGCATAAAGTAAATATGAAGAGAATTTGGTCATTTACAAGAAAAATAATAATAACAAATGGCATTTGTTCTATAGGCAGGCAGTAGTTGAATCTGGCTATGCCCAAGGAACATTAATACATCCAAACCCAGGGGGTCAGCCAACAGTTTGAGGGAAAAAAATTGAAGTATCTTGCTGTCTGAATGAAGCTGAAGGAAGGGAAAGATGCAGATTGCAGCCATTACGAAAGATGGATTGGACTGTAAAAATAAGAAAGTGTTTCCACTACTAAATCCTCTTCCCTTAATATGATTTAAAAATGTTGTTGAATAACTGATCCTCAACCCCGAGCTCGGGAGTATTTAATGATCTGTTAGCTAGAATGATGACGGCAGGAATATTAAGAGCTAATGTGTTAGGTCCATTTGTTTGTGCATAAGGCTTTCTTTTTATTTCTTTGCAATGTTTCTGGTCCTTTGGAAGAGCTACCAATCTCGAAAGAACTGTATCATTTTCCTCACTCCAAGTTATGTATAAATGTGAGCTTTATTTGAATCTGATTTTTAATAGCTGAGGCTTCTGAAATAATGTTGACTAGTTAAGGACAGTTTCTGTGATTGTGAAAGTACTTCCAAAGCCAACACAAACATTGGTAATGTGGTGTTTCACATACCAACATAACTGTAAGAGTCATTTACTGCAGCCTGTGATGTTACAGGGATTACTGTCTGCACTTAGGAGGGCTGAAACCTCATGAGCTATTTCTGTTCAGTTTGTTAAGATCACAGATATTTTGAGATATTTCCTTATACCACAGTGGGTGTACAGTGACTCCATTGTCATACCTGCCTGGTTTATCCATGTAAACATTGACGTAATGGTTTTTAGCTCTAATGCCTTTGCTTCCTGGTCATTGTATGGGGCATGGTAACCACTCCCCAAATGGAAGCTGCTTTGTACCAGAGAGCAAAGAAGAGAAGTTGGCTTTTTAGTGGAGATCAGTATAACCTCTGCCAATTTGCTGAGTTTGTTATTCTCAAAATACTGAGATTATTAATCCTAACTTTAGACATGGCTCCCACATAAAACTGGGTTGCTTCTTTTAGTCCCTGGTAAGT
>JAVCKT010020801.1:18948-28967 GCA_032273925.1 Rhynchotus rufescens
TGTTTTTTTTTTTTTTTTTTTTTTTTTTTTTTCCAAAAACGAGAGTCCACCAGATGTCAAGAGTCCACCAGACGGATTTTCTTTAAATCAGAAAGTCCGTGTTACATAAAATGCTTTTTTCTTTTTGTAATTTTTAGGTTAATAAAAGGCAAGATAGAATGCTTTGCTCCTGAGAGTGATTATCCTAATATACCTGTGGGTACTGCGCATCTACTGAGTTGTCACAGAACCCATTAAGAGGGCAGTTGGAAAGCTAACATTTGCAAATGTCCTCAAATTGAATTATAAATGTCTCTGGTAAACAGCATGTTTGCTGCACCATGTCAGCTCCCCTTAGAAGTTTCACTACGTCTGGTATGTATACTTAATAATATATTTGAAAAGACAGAAAAAAAACCAACAAAATAAACAGCTTAGATGGACTCATCTTGTTTTTTAAAGCATAGAGATATATTTTAATTATGCTTGTTAATGTTTAAAATATTCTCATGTTTGTCAACCAAGTCTTTCCTACAAGCTTTATTTCAAAATAGAGATGCAAATAGTTTATTAGGTGTCTTCGACAAGCTGGAATGAAGGAATATTGACCTTTATGGCAATTGAGCTAGAGGTTGGTAGAAATCTGCATACACGGATTTGGTGAGCTGGATGAAACAGGCTGCTTCTGCTTTATTGAAGGTCGTGTTTTTCTTCATGCTGCTGTTAAGCTTCTGGCAACACTACTTTCATAAAGTGCCTGTTATAAGATAATTCCTTGATAACTATTTTTCAAAAAGCAGCAACATCAAGGCCTTTTTGCTGCAAACATGCACATATTACCTGCACTCTCGTGAAGTTGTTTACAAGGGAAAGAACAGGGTGGAAACACTTTTAAACAACGAGTGGGATGGAAGCAGAATGTTGGTAGGCTAGAATCACACACACACACAGTCACTAGAACCTGAATCTTGATTATTTTCTCCTGTGCATATCTGTGTGGGGGTTTGTTTTTATTTTATTTCACTGTTAATTGTGATAGATGCACAATATTAAGTGCTTAAGTACTGAGGAAAGGTTTTTTAAAAAGTCTTATTTCCTTTTGTCCTGCACATTATTAGAATTATTATTGTTATTTTAATATTCCAATTATCACATGTCACGCTTAGTTTCTGCTTGCTGTCTTTGCTTCAGAGTAACTCTCAAAGTTGCCTTCAATCTCTGCTTACTGATTATACCTGTTTTCCTCATAGGTAAGCTACTCTATATCGATAAACACTTCATATTTTTATGGGTCACTATTAACTCAAACCATTTTCCCTCCTGTTTATGGCTAGCTGGTTATTTTTATATGTTTGGAAGAGACAAAGGCAAATTTATAAAGCTTAAACTTATCTCAACAGGACTAAAATAAAATCTATTTTCTGAATAAAATATACAGACTACATCCTACAGTCATGAAGATTAGAATACAAAAAAAAATCCGTCCCCAAAATTTTAAATATTTGGCACATGCATGAAGATAAATTCTGAATCAGAAAGTGGTTTTGTTTCTTTTTTCTTTCTCCTTTTAAATATATGTCATGCAATACATTACTTAAAATTACGAAGATGCACAACTCGAGCATCATTTCATTGAACTTTCTAAATTATGGAAATTTATATTTCATAGCTGAGGACAATTAGCTTCTGTGTATTTTTTCTTACTGTCCTAATTATTTTTTTCCTTATGAAGCTTGCTAATACAGGTCTCATTGCTGCTCCCCCTGCCAGCGAGTGAGATATGTCTCTTGATGGTACTTGTGCTTTTAGACCAGTGGGGACAAAGTGATCCAGTTTTTCCTTCCTTCCAGGTACAATTATGGGTCTCAATATAATAAAAATAAAATGATTGAATATCTACAGAGGTTCATATGACATATTTTCCATTTATTTTAAGTTTGGAAGCTAAAATATCTTAATTGATAATCCCATAAGGTTTACTTTTCATGAGATGTCTTCTCTCTCTGAGGCTCTGTATTTTCAGAGTATTGCCAGTTCCATAAATTTAGCTATCAGATCCTTCTCAGTTAAGGGAAAAAAAATCCAATGAGTATAGTAGAGTGAGATCAGAATTAAAGGGAGGTCTGGAATAGTCCTTGATAGTTCTAATCCCTGGACAACTTGCAAGCCAGGACAGTTTGCAGATGACAGCACATTTCTTATCACTTGAGTCTCCTCTAGCTTGAAATGAAAGGAAGAAGGAGCCTTATCTAGCAGTTTGCTACACAGGGCTTTTTCCATTCATAAGAATGGACTTTATGGGAGGAACCAAATATATTATATATGTGTGTGTATTTTTCTAGATTAATTATCAAAAGTAGAGCAAAGGGTCTCAAGAATATGATCCTAATCCTTCGGTATTGATTTGATTTTCTTTGCTTCAATAAAATGAATTAGGGAATACTGAAAGAGGGACTATTTTTCACTGTGTGTTTAGATGTTGTTCCTAAAGGTAGGCCTTTTATAAAAAGATGTCCAACTGCACAAAGTACTAAATATTAAGGCAGAAGGTGTGTCATGTTCTTTGATTAGTCTGTGACTTGTGAAGAATGAGGTTTTGCTGGCTTTCCATGTATGTACAGAAAGACTAAAGGAAATTACTTCCTTGTGGCTTTTGTGGTGAGTCTTAATGTAAAAGTTGAATTTTGCCAGGGTTTTTTTACATGGAGCTGAGCTAAGTGGATGATGTGGCCTCTTCTTTGCCTGTTCTGCTAAATGAGTGAAAACACAAATACTATTATTTATTTGCTGCTGAGGCCATGGATGAAAATCCTGATCCTTTTAATGAGAATGGGAACTTCTCTTCTCATTTGGGATGCTAGATTTCACTGGCTCTGCCTGCTTTAAAGTGCTTTGGCTGCATAAGTTAAAACTAATATATTACTGTCTAATTCTAGGTTACCATTAGGCCACTGCTAATGAAACCAGTCCCTGACCCTTTCATGGTTAATGTACTTTTCATTGTGAATGGATTTTTTTCTCTCTTTCTCTCTTTCACTGACTGCATGCAATCCTCAGCTACAGTGTAAATTGCTGTCCAGCCCTTTCTCAGTACATTTCTTTTCTGAGGCGTATGTCAAGTATATGCATTTACATTCTGCAGAATTATGTTAAAAACTTCCAGGGTTTCAGTGAATTCAGCATTGCTAGAGAACTACTAAGAGTAACGTGATAGAGCTGCACATGTGTAGACCTTTGTTGGAATTGCTGGTGTGTTGAAGGTGTGTTGTAGGTGTGTTGAACCGCAGTGGCAACCAAAGCTCGATTAAAGGATGGTAAAAGAGAAGTCCTAAGAATCATGTGTTTGAATTTTGTTGTTGTTTTTTTTGTATGTTTGTTTGTTTCTGAAGATACAAAGTTTGTACCACCCTCACTAGAGTAGCAACAAAACAAGATTTGTTTGCCAGTTTTGCCAGTATCAGCTGAATGCTGCTTTTAATTTTTATTTATTTATTTTTAAGAAGGAAAAAAAAAAAAAACTCTTTTATACTTTGGTTCTGGCTCCAGGCAAAGCAGTATGTGTGTAATTAAGGCAGGTCAAAGGACTGAAGAGGGCACTGAGTCGCGCTCGCTGATGGGAGCAATAGGTGCAGGTCTTGTGAGGAGCACACGAGCTCGTGATGGACCATCTCTTTTCTCAAGGCTGCAGCATCACAGCGGTGCATGTGTGTGCGTGAGGGCTCTGGGGCATTTGTGGTGCACTGATCAAAGCATTTACATCCTGTCCCTTCCCTGACAGACGCAAATAGCAGGTAGAGGATAGGTTGGTGATATCTCCTTTCCTCAATTTCCTTGCTTCCATAGCAGTAGTGTAGACTAGGAGTTTGTTGTCCGAGATGCACCCATTCTCATCACAGAGGCTTTTTGGATGCAGAGCTGCGATACCTATGTAGTAATTAAGGAGAAAAAGCTGATAAGTTGTTCCAAATAATCATTAGCTAATGTGTAAGAAAAACGTCCTGTGAGTTTTGCTAACAGAAAGAACTGCAGTGAGTGAATTGCTGTCATAAAAGCAGTTTGGGTAAATGACTGTGAATGTTTCCCCAGTACTGCAGGAGTTTCACAGTAAGGATCTGAAGAAGCTTAATTTGGCATCACTTAAATTGCCCTCTCACAATGCAGGAGAAGACAAAAGGAAGGAAAACATCTTGGAGACTCTCAAGAACATTTGTTGTATAAACTGAGATTAGAAAGAAAAGTGAATCAGCTTTGTGTCCTGTAAGCTATTTTCTATTTGCCATATGGCAAATTCTCAATCAGTGGAAGGTAAGGTCAGCATAGGCATCTTTTTAAAATTCCATTTTTATCAGTAAATAGGGACTGACTTGTATTTTTCAATAAGAGCCGCTGCTTTCTCCTGGTCATGAAATGCCTCTAAAGATGCATGTTTCCCTCTTTGGTAACTTCGTTTAAGCAGGTGGGTATGTGCTTACCTGCCACTGCAGTGCTGATATCAGCCAGGAAAATGTTCTTGGAGCTCTAAAATTGCTGGAGCTCCATGAGCTAGAAGCAGTGTGTGTTTGCACACACTCCCACCTGGACAGATAGGCTTATTTCCTCATGTGCCCAGTGCTTACACTGCCTTGTATCTTTCTAGATAATTCATACACAAGTATTTGCCTAAGTAATGTTTAAGACAAACAAAATACTTTTAAGTGCAGCGTGGCAATTTAACTTCAAAGCCCCAACAGTGCTTCTGGCACAGTAGAAGTGTGGAACTGTGTATGAATAATTGAATGTCAGCAATTAGAGCGGTTATTAAAACAGGAAGCTACTGTAACTGTGTTCCCTGCTCATTTTCTTTATTCTGTCTGTTGCTTCCATGAGCAGAAACGCATAGCTGGTGCAAAGCTGACAATTTAAAGCTAAACTTTTTATGTTTTGTCACGCACATGATTGGCATTGCAGTAATGGTAACTTCTGTGAGTAGGAATACAGTCTCCAGCGATGCCAGTGCTCGCTCCACCGAGCCCCTGGCCTTGTGGATACGGGAATGGCAAAGCATGGGCATTCCTTGGGATCCCTGGGGAATGGCTGGGCAGGTCCCTGTTCCTTCCCCGCTTTCTCTCTGTGGGATCTTCCCAGTGCTTGCGATGAGCATGCAGAGGGCACAACTCGATGGAAAGCTTCGTGTCTCCCCGCTGCTCTAGCGGGTGCTGCTGGTGTGAAACGTGGAGTTTGTGAGGGTGAGAAGTTCAGGAGTGCAGGGTGGGTCGTGGCCAAGGCTGCGCTGGCTGCCGAGATGGTTCTGCTGCTCCAGGTCCTTCTCTGCTCCCTGGAGACTGCCCTGGCACCGTTCGATGCTTGGGTGCACTGTGCACTAGTGACAAGGCCCAACCATCCCCAGCAGCTGCTCAGAAATCCCTGTGATCAAACAGCCAGACTCCAAGGCCATGGACTTCTAAATTTCCTTCCTCTCCTCCTCTACTGAAGGAGGGATTCACCTTTTCGAATATAGAGCAATAACCTCCTCCTGCTTCCCTCAATTATCAGGTATGCACTATATCCAGGAATCTAATTTTAAATTAACTTATCACCCTACGTCCCATCTGTAGGGGATGGGATTACAATTTTAAACCAGTTGCCTTTGAGGTGACTTTATATACTGTTCCATTAACATATACGTATAAATTCTAGGGCACTTACCGACTGCAGAATAAAATCCCACCTTGAGCAAGGTATCTTCAGGGAAAAAGTGAATTTGCATTTGATTTGCTGTAGAATTAGACCTGTGAGATGCTGAAACCTGGTGTTTTGTAGGGCTGTGAATGGCTTAGAGTAATTATATAAGATATTTTAAGGCAATTTTAGTGAAAATATAAGGTGGACTTTTTTTATTATTGTGATTGTTTATGTTATCTGTGACTATTTTAGCACAGAGGAAGGTAGGGTGAAACTAATCTTGCCTGCCTTCGTGAATATACGCATGACTAAGGTATTGACTTCCACTTGAAAGGATTTTTATATTAATTTTATTAAAGAATTATGTAAATAAGGTGATTGGAGCTTAGATTGTATTTATGAGATGAAATCCCCAGATTTTTGCAGTGTATTACACTGTTATTACAGTGACATGATACAGAGTGAAAGTAGCATTTGATCCTCCTGCTCCTGCGCTGGCCTTGCCTGCGGGAGAGGCAGGATCCCCACCTCGGCAAGCAGCCCGTTTGCAGTCACCGTGGGGCAGAAGGGCCTTATTTGCTTGACTACAGTTTCAGCTGCTCAATTTTTCAGTGTGTTACTTGCTTTGAGCTTCCTTCTCCTCTGTGCAGGTGAAAAGCATTGGTATGACGATATAGAAAAGTCTTGTTCCTTTGGAATTAATTTTCTTTCCCTTTCATGCCCCTGCGATTGTATTTTGCTAGCAAAGATGAGGAGATTTGAATTTCTGTGGGTAGTGACATAGCAAATACCATATTTGCTATAGGCAAAAAGGAAAGCAGAGCCTTCCAGATACTTCTGTGACAGCAGACCTGACACATGAATATCCAAAAGCTCCTGGTAGCTCCTGTGTCTGTTTTTCCTGTCAGCCTGCAGGCATGCAAGGCAGCCGGGCTCCCTTCTGCACGCAGGCAAGTTAGTGCCCTCGGGCCAGGGAAAGGGCAACCAGGGCCAGCAACAACGTGAAGTGAAGAAGCCTGTGGACCAAGAAAGGGAGGAGACGAAATGGCTTGGCCAAGTTGTGGTGTGGAGGCGAGGGAGCCACACAGCTCTGCCAAGGGCATGGCTTAGAGAGAGGGGTGTGCAAGCTCGAAGAACGGGGTGCTGCCAGGCTTCACCGCGCCATCCCTTGCAAAGAGGAAGTGGAACAAGCTGTCCTTGTAAATGCTCCTTGGGAAGTGCTTAGGGGAAAAAAAAAAAACTTAAATCTACTGTTAGAAATTCAGTATTTTTAGGGATGAAAAAGTAAATGTAAAGATTTTCTAAAAAAAAGTGTGTGAAAGAGTCGCTCCTCTCTCTGCCTTCCAAACTATCAGGTTGCCCTTTTTAAAGCAAAATATTTACTTTTGCACTATGCCGATGAGGAAATATATTGAAAGGAGAGACTTTCAGCGTCATTATTTTTTTAAAAGCACTAATACTCTAGTTATTTTGTGATGGCAGTTGAAGATACGGTGCTAACTCCACCGCAAGGATGTCACAACTATCGGAGCAGTTGGGTCGGGAGAGGGAGCCTGCGTCGCTTCAGAGAGGTCTGCGGAGTTTTGTGCGATGCTGACGTGGAGCTGGTTTTGTGGTACAGAGAGCTGGCATCCTCAGAGCATCTTGTCTCAGAGTCCCTGGCACGGACCTTTTTCACTGGCAGAATATGACTGCTGTAGTTTCAAAATAAATCTAGTAGTCTTAAATCTAATGGGTTTCCAGCAATTTTGTTACTTTTGTCTCTACTTGGACATGGGTTAGGTTATTTCCAGCTGATAATATTCTGTAAAGTGGTTTCTTTGCTCATGAAACTGAAACTATTTCTTTGAATTCAGTTTGTTTTAACAATATCGTAAAAGTGGAAAATTTGTATAATTCATGGTGGCACTAGGAGCCTCGTTCATGATTTAGGAGCCCTGTTATGCTCTGGGAACACAGACAAGAAAAACTCGTCCTTCCCCAAAGAATTTAGGCTGAGTTATATGTGTATCTGGTTATGAAGGCAAGTCTTTCCTGTCATGAAAATGAACTGAAATTCTGTTTGTTTCATTATTTATTTGTGCTTAGATTGTGTATCCTTATGTTTGTAATGCAGCTTGTGACTCCTAATAGGAAAACCAGAATTATCTTCTGGAACTTGGCTTGGTTCCTAGTGACAGCAAATGAAGCAGGTCATGGATCCAAAATGCAAGCTGTATGTTTGAATAGCAAGAAGCCTGGGGAGCTGCAAGCCCCAATTGCCACAGGGGGTTAATGTACTGTAGGATTTACAGGCTAGCTAATGTGAACATATTTTGAAGTCATTTATCCAGGTGTTATTTTCAAAGGAAAAGATGGGTGCAAATACTTTGGGTCAAAAGGAGTCAAAGTCTATTGAAATGGTGATGCATTAAGGAAGAGTTGCAAGCTGACAGTCGCCTGACTATATAATACACCTGGAGGCAAGTTTGCAGAGTGACCTCAGGAGCAGGGTGTCCACCTCAGGGATAGCAGAATATTTTCCACAGCCTTCTCTGTGTAGCTCCTATGTAGCCATCTTCTTATTTTGTGAAGGAGTAAAATGGTAGGCACCGTGTGGAGACAAGGAAGATGAGACTGGCCATAGAAATAAAACCAAACCCTGTGAAAAAAACAAAATTGCCTTTATTTAAAAAAAGAAGTTCAAATGATAAATCAAAATATTTTCTTAGTTAATTACATTCTTAGAACATGTATCATGTAACATTCTGTGCTCTCATAAACTGGGTTTCTGTTCTCATTCGTGATCTCTTTACCCTCATTAATGGGGCCGTGGTTGGGACGGTGCTTTCTTGCTGCTTCCTACGTGATTAGTGGATGCTGCAATCACCAAGGCATTGTGCAAAAATCCTTTCCTGCTCATGACTTAAGAAAAATGAAGTCTGTAAGTGTATATATGTGTGTGCTTCAGATAAGTACTGAAGTGAGCACAGTAAAAACAGGTCAAAGAGGTGGGTGGAAGTCTTAAATTCTCAGGATCTGTTTGCTTTTAAGTAAAGGCATTTCCTGGACTCGCATTAAACTGTCTGCTGAGTGTATATAATTAAAAAATGCCAACTTTTTCATGGCATGTGTGTCCTTAATGCTTAAAAATAATAGTTAAGAAAACCTTTTTATCCTTTGTGTTACTGTAACTCTTAAAAATTATTTAGAGTTGAAACCAAAAGAAGTGTCTTCAGACCTAAAAATCACATTTTTCTGCCCCGCTGTCCCTGTTATATAGGTACATGGACTCCTCTGTCCATGTTGTATAAGTAATAGTGTTGTCCACCTTCATCACAAGTGTGTAATTCCAGGAGGGAGAAGGAAAAGTATAACCAGTTTTATGTCTATCTGTAACCATCTGTCATCACAGCATCATATAGATATGCATGTATAAACAGTATATCTGAAAATTTGCTTGTATAGTAGCTGTGTGAATAATATATTTGCTTGTATAGTAGCTGTGTATAGGATGCATATATGGAGTTGCCGTTCCAGAATCCTAATTTTGGGTACAAAGAGAAGAGAAACAGGAAACAAAATCTATTGAGGATCTAGAGGATCTATTGAACCTCTTCTCCTTTTGTTTCCAAACTAAATGCCCGAAGATGTTGCCTTGCCATTAAGTGATGGGATGGACTCACAGGCGGATGCGTGAGGACTCCATTCTTGCTGGGATGGAGGAACAGTAACAGATTGAGGTAGTGGAACACGCTCAGCGATGGCTGCACGAGGTTGCTGGGGGAGGTTGCTGATGACCTCTGACAACTGGGTTCCTTGGCATGTGACTTAGGCTGGGATCAGCACTGAAGGCCATGGGATTTAGGAAGCTGCTGCTGCAGCCGCTAGCTGGCTCTGTTAAAGCAAACTCAGATATCCTTTGATTTGCCCTAATGATGTCTTTATTTTTGCTGTTTTGTATACCTCATCAAGAAGAAAAAGTAGATATGGAAGGGAGGAGGATATTCCAGCACAGGAAGAGCTTGTGAGGTCTTAGCTGCTACGAAGTAGCTTACGCTGAGCACTGCAGTCATAAGAAATTACACATTTTGTTTATTCACAGTTCAGTTGAACTGTAATTCAGGCCTGAAAGGGTATTTACTGAACTGTAACTATTTTTTTTGCTCTAAAATACATTTTTACATTAATTTTATTACTATTTTTATTTTGAGAAAGACTGCCCTTGGTTTTTTTCCCACATCAGTAGTTAAGATTTGGAAAGTGGGAGAGCATGGAAGTTGGCCAGTGTTCATGTGCCGTGTTTCATAAGGATGAATAGTAGCTCTTCTGCGTTATTTGGATGCTGCTGCATACTGTGCAGCTCAAATAAGTGCTCAATAAAAAAAAGAGAGAAAATT
>JAVCKT010020802.1:0-15830 GCA_032273925.1 Rhynchotus rufescens
GCACGGGCAGGTAGGCAGCGCCCCGCCGGCCGCGCTCCCCTCCCGCCGCCCGCGCACAAAGGGCGCCCGGGCCCCGCTGTCACCGCCGGCCCGGCCGCTTTGTGCGCGCGGAGCCCCGCGCCCGCCGCTCCGCTCCGCTGCCGGCGCTGACAGCTCCTTTCGGAGCGAGGTCGATGCGGCTTCGGCTAGCGGCTGCTTGCAGCCGGGAATTCTGCCGGGAATTCAGCGGGGCTTCAGTGACGTTTATCCCGTTCACAACCGCGGACTCTCATCAAACGGGGAATTTGGTGGAAATGGTTCTGCATTCCCATCTCCTCTCCCTTAATGCTACACGTTTTGGTTCAAAGTGGGAATGACACACAGGGAAAAATGCTGGAAGTGCAGCCTAAACGTTGTGCCGCTCGGGAATCTCCTCGCGTCTCCCCTCCCTGTCGCACTAGCAGGTCCGGGTGAGCAGTGACGGTTCCTACAGACCCTGTCTTGTTTGTCACTGCATTAAGCCGGGGAATCCGCTGTGCTGACAGCAGGCGACTGTATCTCGGATGCTAATCTCGAACTCGTTGCTATTTTAATCCCGTTATTGGGTAGGGGAGAGGCTGTTTGCTAGCAGGACACCGGTGGTGGCTGGTCAGCTGCTGGGTGAGGTCCCGGCGGGCAGCGGAGCGGAGGGTGCCCCGTGTGCCGCCCGGGGCGGTTCTGTGTCCGGAGCCTCTGTGCCGGGCGCGGACAGCGAGAGCGGCGACGCTCCTGCTGCGGGTCCGTGTGGCCGCCTTTGCGCTCCAGGAGAGAGGCAAGTGGCGAGGTTAAAGATGTGCGAGGCATTCGGTGTCCGTCGGGGCTTAGCAATGGTTTGGTGAGCGGGATGCAGCCGCCTGCCTGCATGGCTAGGCTGGGAGAGAGGGTATCTGCTCCGTCGCGCTGTGTGACTAAGGTGTTTTGTGCTCCGTGATGAGGAGGGCAGAGCACCGCTCCTCAGCCGGAGCGCACCGCGGAGGGGGACACTTTGTAGTGACAGCGATCCCAGTTCCAGATCCCGATTCCAGCCTTTCCTCTAATGGAGGGAGCTGCCTTTCCAGTGGACACTGACCCAGGGCCGGGCTTTGTGGCGACACAGAGGCAACTACAGTCCCTGCAAGCCTAAATCTCTATGTCCCGTCTTTTGTGCAGACAATAAACCGAATTTGGCCCTTTTCTACAGCACAAGTGATGTCTAGCAGTGGCAAAAAGTGAAAGAAAATGATATGGGGAAAAGGAAAACAGATGTCTCAAAGGGTGGTGATGGGATCTGAAGAGCTTAAGCCTATGTATGTACAGAGGGGAAAAGCCAGAGTAGGGAGAAAAGGTGGCCAGGGATAAAGGCAAGCTGAGAAAAGGAGAGGGCAGCTCTGAGGATTGGAGATCTGTGAGCCAGGGGCTCTGCTGTGCCACGGGATGCCTGAGCTGACAGGGAAAAAATACATATTCCTTACAAAGTGAGTATGCAAGAAAGGCTGGAGACAGGAAAAGTGTTATTACTTTCTGCTGAGGGAAAAACAGAAAAGAGAGAATCTAAGATTTCCTGTCTCTTTTGGGGGGAACTGGAAAGCTGAATAGAGTGGATCACTTGGAAATGCGAAGGTCTATCAGCAGATTGTATATGGAGCTCCCCAGCAATTGCCTCCAGAAACAGAAAAACAGATGGAAAGAGACCCAGCAGGGAAGTCAAATCTCATTTATCTGCACAATGCCATCGTCCCGGCTCCAGCCAGCTCTCTGCGTGTCAGCTAGCATAGAGCCTACCCCTGCCATTCTGCTCCGGGCTTCCCAAGCCCATCCATCACCCTATGGCTTCTTATTTACAGAGAGCCTGGCACACGAAGCTGGGCGCATTGTCTGGCATCCCTGCCCTTCGTGCACATGACACACATGTAGATGCACTCACACTGTGTCTGTGGCTGCAGCTGGAGACTGTCTATGGTCCAGGAAATCTTTATGCTGTCCTGCCAAAGTCTGAGCTTACTTGAGCCAAGGAGGTATCAGACACAGGGTACAGGCTCGGGTCAAGCTTGGTTCAGCCCCAGAGCATAGAAGTGGCATCTTCTGTGGTCTGGAGTGATAAAGGATCTCGATATTCTCCGTGTCTGGGTTCAGGAGCTTTGCTCCTCTTTGCTTTGAAGGGAAGAACATACGTGAAAGGATAAGGTAAGGGCTGCCAGATATCATGTGATCATATATATGAATGAGTGTAATTGATCTGATGTCCCTGCTTTGTCAGATACAAAGCACATGCTGCAGGGACAGCATCAGACAGAGTCTATTACACCATTAAAGTGCTAAAACTGTATTTGTAAGGGGAAAATATACCTGAATTTATGCATACTTATTCAGTGCGAGCTGTCCTGCAGAACTACAAGAGACTAATAATAATATTTATATCAGTGAGTCTACTACAGGAAAGTTGCCAAAGATGCAAAATGCTGATTTTCTTAAGTTACTTATGCACAGGGTTGCTGAAACAGGTAGTTGAGAGAGGCTGGGACTTTACCTTTAGCACGGCAGCATGGCGTTTGCCTAAGCTACCAAGGGTACCTTAGGCCCTGTTTCGGTAGGTCCAGCCACTGTTTTGGTAGGATAAACAGCACAGACCTCCACTGATAGCAATGCAGTGCAGGTATTTATCTGCATTACCAGTTTGGGGCTCCTGCTGATAACAATAACACAGCAGGTTAGCATCCCCTCTGAGCCAGGGAGGCAACCCGTGAGCTTTTGCTGCACTTCCGTGCTGTGCCATGCCAACAAGACAGCCGGGCCTCTTAAACAAATGCCCCCTGCCCCTTGAAACAGACCTTCTCTTTAGTTGCCCTGCAGCATTTAGCTGTTCTCTCGCTCCTGCAAGAAGTCAGTATCAGCAGCTAATGTGTCTGTCAGATTCATCATCAAAGGGCTCGTGCGTGTGCGAGTGACTGATTCGTGAGGCTGGAGGCACGTGCCTCACATTCGCTTTCCACTTGTTCTCTCCCTTTGGCATTTTGCCTCCAGATGAAAAGGTAAGCTGCCGTCTCCAGCTCTTTTGAGCTGTTCTGCGTGTTGCCTTGATCCAGCTGGTTTGCTCTGGGTCTTTAAGAGAAAATCCTAGAGAAAAAAAACAAAAAAGAAAAAAAAAAACAGTGGATGCAGAGCTTTGGTTTTTGTTGGGTTATTTGTTCTGCTGGTTTTCAAGCAGGAACTTTGAGTGCTTTGCTAATGAATTTAGCTTTCAGGCTGATTTTCCTTTGTTTCGAGCAGCTGCCAGTAAAACACTAGTTTGCAGTGTTATGACTGCAGCAACCCAGCTACCTAACACCTCCCAGATCAGCCCTCATCTTGCTGTTTGTTGTCCTTTGTGGCCAGGGAAGGACCTGCTTTTCAAACAGAAGAAAGTGCCCTGAAAATGCAGCACTGAAGGCAAGTGGATGAGGATACTCTTCATCCACTGTGCAGGGACACTCCAAATGTTCTCTGGACTTAAATTACCCTCCTAGTGATGGTGTCACCTGCAGGGTGTGCTGAAGTGACTTGTGCCGGGTCAAGGAGGGAAAGCAGGACAATGCAGGGAGAATCCAGCCTGTTTCCCTGCCCCTTGATCCAAGACCGGCATCCCTGCCCTGCTGACAGCAGGAGATTAGCTTTTTTGCTACATGATGAGATATAAGCGCAAAATTTCCAGTGCTTTCCTCCCTCCTTAGCGGGCTTTAGTTGCTCGGAGGCTGTGCATGCACGCACATGCCTGTCTGCCTGGAGCTGCTCAAGGCTGTTGTTGTTGCCAGTCCTGCGAGGCCACCATCTGCTTCCAGTTCTGTTCCTCTTGACATCTTCATTGCGAGGAAACCAGCTGTGAGGTGGGGGGCTGGTGCCAGGCAGGCCCAGGATGCCAACCTGGCAGCCAACAACAGCCCTGGCCGGACAGCTGGTGCTGTGCGGGCGCTGGAGGGGGCTCGGGGCACCCCCAGCCCCTCAGATGGCAGGTTATGAATGGGAGGGAGGAAGGGGGCCAGCCCCGAATCAAAGGGAAACGTCCCTCTGATTGATGGCCCTCATTTGCACATGAAACTGAGACCTCCCATCCCTGCAGGCCCTGCCCGTGGCTCAGCTGCTATAGGCAGGGCTGGGAAGGAGGATGGAACCAAGGAGGGAATAAGTCTAATCTTTGGACACCTGAATTGTACCTAGGTGCCCTCAGTCTAAACCTTGGCACTTTTCCAGTTCTTGTAATTTTTTTTTATTTTTTATTTTTTTCCTCGCTTTGCCTGCAGGTGAAGGAGAGCACTCGGAACTATGGCATCATTTTCCACCTCCTTCTCCCTTTTCCTTTTCCTGTGTATACCGGCTCTTTCTGACATGAGCCTTGCGGTCTCCCTGGACCCCGGCACGAAGCTCAAGAACACCCCAGAGAACAACAACCACCTCCAAACCCAAGAGCTGTGGCCCCAGCAGCCCAGAAGTGGCCACCAGCACAAGCACGGTGTGGCCAAGAAAGAGCGGGTCCAGCCCGCGTCGTCCCGAGGGCAGCCAGCCGCCGAGGAGGCCCTCAGAGCCGGGAGCGGAGCCCCAGGCGCCGACGAGCCCGCAGCCGCGGGGCAGCCAGCAGCCCTGAAGCAGGATAAGGACGGATTCCTAGGTTTTGAGTATCCCGAGAGGGAGAACCAGTCCCCAGGGTCTGAGAGGGGGAAGAAGCTGAACCGAGAGCATCGGCGGCACAGCCGCAGGGACCGGCTGAAGCACCACAGAGGTATTTGAGCTTCAAGGGACGCCGGGGCTGTTGGGTCGCTTGAAACGAGTGTCACTCGTATGAGGGCAAGAAGATGCAGTTGTGGTCGGGCCACACGGGTGTGTGGAGGGTGTGGAGTGCGTGCCTGCTCTGGGGAGAAATCTGCCAAACAAAAGAGGCAGAAGAAAAAAGGCAGCTTCGGAATCGGAGGTTTTCACTGTGCACTGCAGTTTTTGTGAAAATGACCTTGCTGTCCCCAGTTTGTGTTACGGAAGAGTTCTAAAACTTCTTGAGACTGAGGTTCTGTTTTGTATTTTGGTGTGGCCTGTTTGTGTGGGTTTTTTTCTCTTCTTTTTGTGTGTGTGTGTGTTTTGTTTTGCTTTGTTTTTTTCTTTTCTGCTATTCAGCAAATGGTTCCTTTAGGAACAAGCATGTCCAAGCCATGCTTAATCTTTCCACCAATTTCAAAATGTGATGGGAACTAGAAATAATAAAACAACCCAGCTTAGCTTGAAGACCAGTTTCTTCTTATCGGAGCCCATGTTCTTTTACATTTCAGCCAAATTAAATTAGAAAACAATAGTTGGCTATAAAACTGTAACTTCTGCAGGTGTGAAACCCTGTGTAACACGCTGTAGGTGACCCTGCGTGTGCAGGAGGGCTGGACTAGATGATCTCCAAAGGTCCCTTCCAACCTTAATGGTTCTATGATTCTGTGAAACTACATTCATTATGTTGAAATGGTGCCAGCTTTTGAGTGTTCTGTGTCACAGGTCGAGGTGTGGGTGCATGTCTCTGTGGTGTGATGCCTCTACTGCTATTAAAGACAGGCAATCTCTGTCAGTCTCTGCCATTGGAGAGGCTTGGTGTCTGTCCCTGACTTCCAATGGTCACTCCTCCCTGCTTCAGTGAGAAGAGCTCTGCTGTTTTCTCAGGAGCAGTGGCTGAACAACTCATGTTAAGCAATATAGAAGAGCGTGCAACAGATGCTAGTTTGGAGCAATAATTGCAGAATGTTGTTTCTTTGGCTTAACTTCAGGTGTATACTTAACTAATACTTAGCAAAACCAGCAATCAGTCTGTGAAGATTTCAAAATGAAATAATCCAATCTTAAAATGAAATAAGAGAATGAATACATGAATACAGATGAATTTAAGCTTAATACATTTGTTTAAAAATGGCTAAGCAGATGCATTTATATTCTTATTACCAGAGAACAAGGACTGTTTCCAAAATAATTAACTGTCTCTGTCTATAACTTGAAGAAGTTTTCAAGATTCACATTTTCCTTGGGAAGAAATTCATTGCTTCTTAAGCAAGATGTAGACATATTTTAACAAGTAGTTATTCTGTATGACTTGAATATGTAAGAACTAAAATGCATCTACTCTGGTCTGAATCTATCACTTTGATCTAATAGCACATGATTCTGCCTTGCTCAGGTATGGTATAAATGGCAACTCAAAGTGATGGAAGGTTTGCCAGTGGCTAGATGCTACTTGGATTTCTTGATCCAAATCTTTTCACGGTACACAGAAAGGAAGGTGAGAAAGCTAATGCTGCTGTGCCTGTTGCCTTCTCTAGGGAAGACTGATATTGGGCCAAGTTCCCTGTACAAGAAGCCTGAACCTTTTCAAGAGGCGTTTCAAAACCTCCAGGCAGCGGAGGCGACAAGTCTGACCCCCACCATGCTTCACTTCACTGCTCTGGAACTGGCATTTTCCACAGAAGAGCCCCCTGTTCTTCCAGCCACATCACCCCGCTCACAGGTAAAGAGACAGTTGGTAACTGCTCTGTGCCTCTAATACCAGCAGAAATCTGCAGATAGGTTTGGGTTTTTTTTTCTGCCCCCACTTAGAAATAAGTTTACCTAAAACCAAAACCCTCCCTTAAAGCAGCTCTCTACCTTGGAGACATCAGAACACTTCTTTTTCATAAATTGCTCCTTTAGTTGTCTTTCTTCCCTCCCCTTAGCTAGCCGTGCTCATTCAGCTTCAAGGGTGGGCACAGCAGGAGCACTTGGCTGGAGAGGCAGCATATCCTGATGTTCCTCACTGGCCTTTCTTTCTGACATGGAAGCAGTAAAAACTTCTTTCTAGACTTATGTTAGAACAAAGGAATGATGAATGTTTTAGACAAGCTCATCCTTGAACAAATTCCCCCCTGGAAATGAAATGACAAGAATTCTCAGTAGACAAAGCAAAGGAACCTGAGACCTTATTAAGGTCTGAAAGCACCAGGAAAACTCACAAAGACTGAGTAATCAATTGTTTGTTTGGTTCCCTGTGGTCTGCAGGCTCGTGTCAGGCAAGATGGGGATGTGATGCCAACCCTAGATATGGCACTCTTTGACTGGACAGACTATGAGGACCTCAAACCAGAAATGTGGCCGTCAGCTAAAAAGAAAGGTGCGATACTTCTACTGTTGACTTCCCTGTCCTCTTTCCCAAAAGTCTTTCCCTAAGATTTGGCCTGTGGTTAGTGTTCATAGCTTTGCTGAAAGGTGTGGGATCACAGGGGAGGTGGTGGGGCAACAGAGGACGAGCATAATGATGATTGTATTTTGTGTTCTCTTCCATCTTGTTTCTCATTTTGGATGGACAGCTTGAGGATAAGGAAAAAAATGATTAGATGAGACGCTGAGAAGCAGGGAAGAAACTAAGTTAAAGGTTTATTGCTCAGACTCCTGAAGCTTGAGGTTGTTTTTAATCCTGGAAGAATTCAGTTGCCAAAATAAAAACATTAGTGTGAAATTTGCTATCAGCATCTGTTCCTTCCTTAGAGAAACACCGCAGTAAGAACCCCAACAGTGGGAATGAAACCATGTCAGCTGAAGGAGAGCCCTGTGACCATCACCTTGACTGCCTCCCAGGTCAGGAACAATCTGAGATCAATGTTTTAAACATTAAACCCGAATCTAGGTTTTAGCATCCGTATCCTATTTTTTAATACTGACAGAAATTATTACGTAGAGGGACGGGCAGCTGCTCTCTGGGATGTGTTCCGGAACAGTGTAATATGGAGCTGTTGTGGGTGTCAGTAGCTCTGCAAGGGGACAAATCAGCTGTCCTGAACCTTCCTGTCTGTGTTGGCAGGATCTTGCTGCGACTTGCGTGAACATCTCTGCAAACCACACAATCGAGGCCTTAACAACAAGTGTTATGATGACTGTATGTGCACTGAAGGTGAGTTCAGCTTCATGCCTCTTCACTTAGGGCAGGACACAGGTTTCTGTTTCTTAAAACTTTCTGAAGAATCTAGGGCAGCCCTTAATAGACAGTTAACATGTTAACATGTTGGAAGGCAGTTTTCTAATCTGAGTGTATTCAGAATCAGCTCCACTCATAGGGACTTCTCTGCTAGATCGAAACTCTTATTGCTAAATTTTGTGGCCCATGTAGGTATACCATGGCTTTGACCAGGTCCCTTCATGTAATTTTCTCCTGGTTAGACATGGTCCCTTCCTATAATTTTCCCCTAGTTAAACAGATTGATTTCCTGGAAATAACAGACCTAAAGGATAATGCAAAACTTGAAGGTCCTCATCAAAGAGAATCTTCTGATAGATCAGCCTAGAATGGTGCTTCTGCAAGTCTCATGAGAGATGCCCCAAGGTCCTGCTTTATATTTAAGCTAGTTATAAGCTGATGCCAAATATGAATCCTCTATAGCATAAAAAAATCCCCAGAGATACAGAGTCCGGATAAGATGCAAAAGATGCTTGATAAAAGCAGAGCAGCTAATCTTGTGTGCTCTCCTTATGGGAGGCCTAACTGCCTGGGGGGATTAGTAATGAGGGGCAGAAACCCATCCTTAGGGTAGCCTGGTCTCAACAAAGCCCAGGGACCTGCACTCCAAAAGCCTGTTCAGTGACCTGTGACATTGGCTGGGTCTCCAGCGTACAAGTATTCAAGGACAGTTTTATTAGCTGTCTCACAATAGAAGCTATAAATCCTCAGCCTCCCCCACTTTGGGGTGCTGGCACTGTTGCTATCTGCTGGTTGCTTTGGATTGCAGTTTCTAGGATGATAAAACCACTCCTTCCAATGATCTTGGGCTGCTGAAAATCTGGACTTTTGGGGGAGTTATTTGCACACAGCTGTCCCCAGTATAGCCCAGCTTGCACCGCAATCTGTTGTAGCCGAGTCAGACAATAGACACCAAAAGGCAACATACCAGTACCAGAAACAGATGACTTACCCTGACTAAAGGCTCCTATTCCCTCCCACTGTGATGGGACACTGTTTACTGATGCTTTTTTACAAATAAGATATTTTATTTTTTACTGTTCAACAAGGCTATAGCAGATAGTCTCCATCAGACCCTGCACTTCTGGCATCAAAAATAGAAAATGAAGGAGATAAGTGATAAGCAATAAGCTTTGGATCAGACTCCTTCTGCCCCATTAATAACACATCAAAGTCTCTTCCCTCTTCTCCCGACCTTTGCAGAAATAAATAGCAAGGGGGAGCTCCCCAGCCATTGCTGCTGCACATTAAGTCACAGTAATTTCCCAATGGAAAGATCACTTAGACAGTAATGGGAAGTAATAGGAGGGAGACAAGCAAGGATTCCTTAAAATCACTGGAAATGATCAGGATAATTCATTGATATTTCAAGAAGCCAAGGAGAATTTATGCCTGGCCCAATTAATCCCAAGCAAGAGCAGTGAGCCAAATAGAAGAGAAGGGTCCAGAAAGCAATGCAGCCTGCCCACCTCATTTCACATGACGCTTGCTTCCTCGTCCTGGCACTTTTCCTGCTGTCACGGGTTTTGTCCTGAACTGAGGGTGGGAACTACCTGTTTGATGGTTCTGCTCCTGGGAGACCCGGTCCCTCCTGCTCACCACATGCCTTTTCTGTAGGGCTACGCTGTTATGCCAAATATCACCGGAATCGAAGAGTGACCCGAAGGAAAGGACGCTGCGTGGAGCCTGAATCAGTCAACGGAGAGCAGGGATCATTCATTAATGTTTAGAAGGGTGGTGCTCTATTTCCTGCCTGGAGGGTCTGGAGCTTGGGACAAACCATATATACCTAGCAATGGGGATTAGAGGAAAAAATCAGCAAATGATTGAAGCTGCAGGCTCTGAACATGCCAAGCTCCAACAAGACTGATGCTGCTGGTGGTTTATGAATTGAGTGGTCTCAGCCTTTTCTATACCAGGACTTCCTCACTCACCTATCCCCTCAGCACATCCCTGTCGTGCAGCTGGATCCCCCTCTCCCAGTTAGTAGGAAATGATCCTGATTATCAGTCTGATGCCCTGAGAATGGGAAAGGTCCTTTGGTTGCAAGGCTTCCTCTCAACACAGACAAGATAGGAAAGATCCTTCAGGTCAAATCATAGAATCATAGAATGCTTAAGGTTGGAAGGGACCTCAGAGGTCATCTAGTCCAAACCCCCGCAACACACAGGGAATGATAGATAAGGTTGAGCTCGGCCCTTTAACTATTGCTTGAGAAGAGTAGTAGAGTATTAAGGATCAGAGGTTCTTAGAAAGTAGGAAGCTTGTAGCCTCCAGATATAAATAAGGGTAGGAGATGAATATGGATCAGCAGGAAGGTGGCTGTCCAGGTGAGAGAGGACCCTCTTGCCCTCTCCCTTTTTCAGACAGATATTCCCCAGTAGTACACACTACTGCTTCCTCCTTAGGACTGTCAGTTCCCACTCTTTCCTTCATTTTTTTTGTTCACAGAGAAATACTGGTTTCTGCAAGGATATAGCAAGAGACATCTCAGCCTACAGCTCTCACTCATTTGATTATCCTGCCAACTCTGTTATTTTTAATTATTATTTTTGGGAGCTTTCTGGGGAAGTAATAGTTTTCCTAGTGAGCCAAAAATCAAGTTTTTGGTAACAGGAGATAGGGACGGACTATTCCCTTGTAGTACATCCTGTGACATTTTGCATGTGTGTTTCCATGATATGTAAATAAAGTATTGATAGATATCCTTGTGCAACTCTTCTGCTGCTTTAACCACACCTAAGCATGGAGCAGGAACCAGAAAATCCTATAGGAGAGCTGGCCAGGAGGAAGCACTGACTGACAGGTAACGGCACACAGAGATCATGACATTCTGTGTAAAAATTCCTCTGCCCAAACTGGATATCCATATGTGCCAGTATCCCCCACTGCACCTAGGTTCTGCCTGGTGCCATGCAGATGTTTAAACCTTTTCTAAATTAATACTTAGTTCGTGATCTCAGTGTCATAGTGAGACAATACGGAGTATCTGTATTAAGCAAGAAAATTGATAGTTGATATGTTCTTTTCTGTTGCTATCACCCCAATATGCTGGCCAGTGAGTGAGCTCTAAAGAATCTGGAGATTTACAGCACTTTTTGGGCTGCAAATACAGGAATATAATTTTGATCAGGGCTTCCAAATGGGACCTCTTGCTTTTTTCTGCTTTAGAAGTGCTATTAACTCTTTGAGTATAAAAAAAGTTGATTCCTTAATTGCTGAGACTAGTTAAATACTTAAACTCAGTGAAAATGAGTTAATTACTATAAAGGAACTCACAAGATTGTTGGATTGATTTCTCACTGTGGAGTTTCAGAGAGTTCATGACCAAGATCATTTCCTCTGATCCAAACCGTGATGCTGCAGAGGTGGAGCAGAAAGGGTGAGCCGTGACACACGCATATGTTGCACAGCTAAAGCGGTGTAAAAAGAATTGCACAATCTGATTTATGCATCTCCCGGATAATAGACTGATTTCACAATTGCAGTGCAAATGAAAGCTGGTGAGTAAATCATATTCCAAGGTGTGGAATACAAACCCAATTTGTGATATAAAACCCCACGGCAGTATTTGTACGAGGAAAGTTCAATCCACTTCTGAGCACAGCGAAGCTTTTCAGAGCTGCTCAGTGTTATATCTTAAGGGCATGACAACATTTGCGGAGTGATACTATCACTGGGCTACATTTAGCAACTTCCCTCTTCCTTCCAGTATCTCCCAGTTGCAGCGCAGTCAGTGACAGACTGTTCTGCCTTCAGGGGCATTAGCTCCGAATGAGAGAGAGGGAGACCAATGCAATGCGAGTCCTGATTTATATGTTCATTGCAAATGATTGTTTGAGAAACGTTCATGAAATTAAGCATTCATACAACCTCAGCTTCCCTGCTGCCCCTAGTTTAATCCAGAGCTCTTGCAAGGTTTTCTATTGTCTTGAAAGGGCTTTGGATCAGGCCCAAACCAGCTATAGCAGAGCTCTGTGGAATAATTTTGGAAGTTAATTACAGGGCACACATGTAAGTAAGGTGAGTGACAGAATCTCACCCAGATTGCTCTGGAGTTGCTGCTGTAGCAGCCACACAATGAATCTGAGGGCCACACATCGTTCTGAGCCACTTCTCCAAGGGTGAGAGTCATTACACGTGGAAAGGAGAGGACAGCGTGGTGATTTGACATAATCATCTCAGCAGCTGCCTGCTCTGCGAATGCTGCTGAATCTCAGGGATATTGCTGGCAATTGCCAAAATGATGAGTACAAGGATGACAAGGAGGGGAAGCACAAATTAAAACACTTGGGAATCATTTTGTCTAAGGTCTGTAATAGTCTGCATTCATTTTAGCTTGGGGGGGGTATCTTATTGAAACCTTCTCTGTTCTCCAGCTAATTACCCTGTTGTCAATCCACAGTGTGGGAAAGTGCTTCAATTTCCAACCCATGCTATACTAAATTATTCCAGTCCGTGCCAGTCAGAGCTTCTCCTGCATAAAGCCTGTAGGAAACATTGCTGTTGATGTTTTTTATCGGAAACAATAAGGGATATTGCTTTCTTGCAATGTTTTGAGCCTACACCCCTAAAAAAAATTCACCCCAAAACCTAATTCTGCTACCTCAATTCATTTTCTAGAGTGACGGAGAAACGTGAAAAGTAATCCCTCAATTACAGCTCAAAGCTTTAGTGAGATTTTAGAAAACCTGAGGAGCAGCTCTTCCCTGATGAGATCAGAAATGACTTTCATGTTTGTCAAGATTACGCCTTAGCGTAACCCTCCCACTGCCCAAATCATTTTGCCACCGTTTTGCAGTGGAGTTGCAGGAGAAGGCTCCCTGCCAGCATTACAAACCTCTTTGGTTTCCCCTCCAGCCCTAATGATAATGTTTCTGCTTGCTGATTTCCCACTGGGATCTAAGAGAGAGTTTGCAGGGCCAGGACAACTTCTGTTCCTCCCTCCTCACTGCTTATTCAGAAAGGCTCTACAGATAACACACAATTTCTGCAGGGCTCCTGCCCTCATTCCAGTTCTGGGCTTCCCAGTACAACAGAGATATGGAACTACTGGAGAGAGTCCAGCACAGGGCTACGAGGATGATCAGAGGCCTGGAACATCTGCCCTATGAGGAAAGACTGACAGAATGGGGCCTGTTCAGCCTGAAGAAGAGAAGGCTGAGGGGGGAATCTGATCAGTATCTACAAATACCTTAAGCGAGGGAGCAAGGAGGATGGGACAGCCTCTTTTCAGTGGTGGCCAGTGACAGAACTAGAGGAAACAGGCACAAACTGGAGCACCAAAAGTTCCACAGGAACTTAAGAAAAGCATTCTTTACTGTGAGGGTGCCAGAGCCCTGGAACAGGCTGCCCAGAGAGATTTTGGAGTCTCCTTCTCTGGAGATGTTTAAAACTTGCTTGGATGCAGCCTGTGCCACCTGCTCTAGGTGACCCTGCGTGTGCACGGGGTTTGGACTAGACAATCTCTAAAGGTCTCTTACAACCTTAACAATTCTGTAGTTCTGTGGTTCATTGCTCTCTGCTCAGGAGACAAGGAGACAGTTCAAAGTGCATCTGCAGTCTTCAGCTATCTTCAGATTAGACCCCGAGTGAGTGACAAGAAGGGCAGAATTATGAGAGGGGAGCTTGTGTCCATCTCTGCAGGCCAGGGACTCTAGGGGCAATGTTATCAGCTTCTCTGCTGCCCTACAGAACTGCTATAACCTTACATATCAAGACTATAGATTCCTGAGACTTAAAGGAAACACTTCTGCCTTCTTAGCCTCCTTTTATGCTGTCAGGAAGGGAGCCAGTTGTGCACAAGGTTTTTACCAACCCAGCAGAATATACTTCATAAGCTATTTACATACTGGATATTATATTTTTTGTAGTGAGCAAACAGCCCTGGACCAGTCTGCTGTTTAGGAAAATCTCCATATTGCCTTTCTAGTCTCCTGGGTCATCTGCTTCTCCCTGCAGGTCTTCACTTTTATCTCCATGCTTGTCTTTCACACCACATGTGCACTACACATCATGTTGCTTTGAATTATCAAGCCTAGGGCAGGGAAGAGAGGTAGCACGTTACACGGAGGCAATTTACAAGCTACAAGTAAAGCAAAGTGGAGGAAAAAAACACAATAAACCACACAGATGAGATAGGTGTGAGACGTGCAAATGCATTATGTCTGTCATAGTTCTCATTGTTTTCATATCCATGAGATCATTAAGATGCTTCTGAGCCCCTTGAGTACATGACATGCAAGCCCAGGATATAAGCACAGCTGAATTAATTGTACAATACATTGAAGAACAAAATGAAGTAAAGTGCTTTTATTGTACAAAGGGAAACGAATGCTTTGCATTAAAGAGCAGTCACATCAATCCAAATTATGGCTCATGTTGTATAAATGATAATGAGATGCTCTGTCTTGCTCAGACTGAGTGAAAACGTTGAAAGGAGCAAAGACGCCCACTTACTGCTGCGTCTAAGCAGTGCTCCTACACAAACTGGGCCAGAGCACGGCAGTGAGATTTGTCTTTATAACAACATTATTCCTCTGCTAGGCACCTATTTTAGCAGAAGGGCAGGCCTATTGCTGTTTCCACCCAAACACTGAGACAGCAATAAGGCTATTTAGTCTCTCCTTTTTTTTAGGTGTTGCGATTTCTTTGCTGCTATTCAGCCACTATGCAGATAACCAGTTTTCTTTGGGCACTTCTGGTTACCATTTCCTAAGTTGCTTCTTTTCAGCACTAAATACCATACCATGTGGGAGAGCTCGGTGTGCTGTGTATAAGCCATATGAGTCAATAAAACCCATGATGCAGCGCAGGACTTGGCTAGGGCTACATCTGTAGTTTACTTAGGGATCTGTAAATTCTCAGACTGTTCTCAGACTGAGGCCCTTGAGATAGCTCTGAAGTGAGGTTGGTTGGGCAGTTAGGAGAAAACAGATATTTTTATATCCTCTGAACACTGCAGCATAGTCCAAATGTGTATTTGTGCTCAGTATTTCCTCATTTATGCACTTTGAATCCATTGCTTGAGCTAGACATAGAAATGGGATTGAGCAATGATTCAACTTCTGCAATGAACTTGTGACTCGTTGCTCTTCCCTCGCTGGCTTCATCCTTTCTGTAAGAATGAGTCTGTCTGAATGACAAGAAAGCACCTGACCCAGGTAAAGAAGTCTGAGTTTAAAGAGATCAGCCCAAAATCTTGTTTTTTATTAGTTCCTTTGCCAAACCTGGGGAGAAGAAAGGTATTCTGCACTGAGCAGGAATTCTAAAATGGGAACAGTCTTCTTGCAGAACCTGTGTGAGAATCGTTTGGTTTGTGCTGTGCAGCTCTTCCTTGTTGGGACTAGAAAGCATTTTCAAGCAGGTTTGTCAGGATCACGCCCTGGTGAAATCCTCCCTACTCCCCACCTCCTCCTGCCACACAGTTTTGAGACAGAGGCCCTTGAGACAGCTCTGAGGTGAGGTGGGGCAGTTAGGAGACACCGGGCAATTTTAATCCCAATGGTCACTGCAGCATAAGTGTGTTTGTGCTAGGCTTGCAAGTGAGGGTGGCCAGCTCAGCTTCAGGAGCAACATCACTCAGACAACACGCAAGATGTGACCTGGAAGCCTCGGCGCTGTCCTTTGGTGCCCTGCAGGGCCCAGCCCAGCCCGCGCAGCGCACCTTCGCTTCCAGCCCCACACTGCAGCGCTGCGGCGGGGCTGTGGCAGCGCAGCACGGCGGACACCCCGGCCGCGGCCAGCCCTGCCGTGCCCGGCGGGCAGGGCGGCGCTCTCGGCTGCCCCGGGGCGGCACCGCGAGCCCGAGCGGCGGCTCCTCCCGCTCTCCGCCCGCCCAGCGCCGCGGGAGGCG
>JAVCKT010020802.1:15930-32085 GCA_032273925.1 Rhynchotus rufescens
CGGGCGGGCGCCCCCCGGGAGCCCCAGCGGCCGCGCGCCCCGGGCCCGGCCCGCACAAGTGGAAGTCTCCGGGAGCAGGAGTAACCGGCCTCGCTCTGGATCTTGAGTTCCTCACCAGGCCGGACGCGGCACAGTCGGCCGTTAGGACGGGCAGACAGCGAGCTCCAAGGGTCACTATTTGCAGGCTTTTGAGTTGGGAGAACTGGTTGCTAACTCGTGGCCAAAGAGGTCCCCAGCTCAGCTGACCAGGGTTAATCCCGGCTTTGCACTGCACAAGATGTGAGGAGGCGAGGCCTGTGCTGCCAGGAAAAGGGAGCCCCTTGGGAGTTATCATCTGGCAGATGACTAAAATTGTTTTTCTGTTGGGTTGGTTTTGTAGGACTAACTGAGGTAATTGAAATTTTTGCTGTATATCTGGTAGCTGGAGACATGGAAAATAAGGGACTTCTCAAAGCTGTATTAGGTGTATTATTTAGGTGTGTTATTAAACTTCTCACTTTGGCAAGAAGCTCATCCTTATGCAGAAGCTAGGAAAGGCTAGAATCACTGGTTTTTGTTTTTCATGTTGGCGTTTGGAATTGGAGCCTTCTCTAATAATAGAAGAATTTTTCTCCTTTTCTTCCTTCTGTCAGTGCCCTGAGGCTTCTAAATGTACGCACCCTTATCCAGGTTTTCTAGTTTAGGTGTCTTGTTTGGTGGAGCAAGTTTCAGGGGGTTTTTGGTTTATAAATTTGATCAAACAAAGTATGAAAGCAATGCTGAGCCCATGTGTTTTGCTTAGGGTTTTTGTTTGTTTTCTGATGTCGATTTATAAGGCTGTGAGCAGTAGCTTTGGAGTTGGCTGCCTGCAGCTTGGGAGGTTAGTACTGGCTCAGATACCATTATGTATCCATCTTACTTGGAAACACTTAAATGTGGCTGTTCAAAATAAAAGTTTGGACTTCATATATTCATGGTTTCACTTAGTAGTTCACTAAGAAAAGTAATTTCTTAGGGCAAGTAGGCAAATGCACTTTTCAAGGCCTAGCATAGAGGTTATATTATGTTCTGGAAACGGATTGGTTTTTACTGCGAGAAATCTGAGAGTATTGGATGATTTCCTCAGCACTGACACAATTAGAAGATCTTGTCTTCTGGTTTGCTTCTAACTTATTTCAGTTGGTTGTGTTTTTCTGTGCTAAAACAACATTGACAAACAAGGACATCTAATTAAAAGGTTTTTCCAATGAACTTAATGTTTCACCATGAGAAATGGAACTAGAGGAGCTGAAAAACAGATGTATGTCTTGAATGAGTCACCGATCACATAATGAAGATGTTGCCTTTTCTCTACTTTCAGATAACCAGTCCTAAATCCCTTCCTTTGTAAGAGCAAACTTGTTCTGGGTAAATGATTTTCAGCATTAAGCAATTCCTTGTTTTCAAGTCTGCTGGTTCTGCTCTGGGGTTTGAGGGCTAGGGAGTGGTGAGTTAATCATTGTACCTGCATCTTTGAATTGTCCCCAAGTTGGGAGCAGCACATCACAAAGATGGAGAAGGGCTTTTCTGGGGACTGGATTGGAAACAACACACATCGTTGCTATTCATCAGCATGATCTGCTCTTTCTGAGAGATCAGAAAGAAAAACCTCCTGATAGAAGTAGCTCCAGGAAACCTGAGTGACTGAGCAGTATTTGTGCTGGAACACAGCATTGCCTTAGCCTTGAGGTCCCTCAGGCCACTTGCAGAACTATAAAATAGATGCAGCAAGTTTTGCTCTGGAGCAGATGAGGAACATTTTCATGGAACAGCATCTACTGGCTCAGCACTAATAATAAGTCAGCAAAGTGTACTGAAAGCAGCATAGTCTTGTTTTTGTAAAGACTGCTTGACAAGAAGGATTACTGTAATAACTGTGCTGAGCTTGGAAATATGAGACTTCAGTTTGATCAAGCCTGGACAATGTTTGTGGATGCATGTGTTTGGAGACACGCTTTTTGTGCTTGGAGATGGGCTTCTTTAAATGCTAATTCATAGACTCGTAAAATAATTTAGATTAGAGGGGACACCTATATGTCATTCAGGTCAGCTTCCTGCTCAAAGCAAAGCTGACTTCTAACTTAGATGAAATTACTCACCGCAAAATTTGGGGTTAGTGTATCCTCAGATGAGTGTAAGCCATTTAGAGTAGATGAGCTCATTTTCAGAAAAAAAATATTTTTTAAAAAGGTAACTTAAAATTGGAGTATTTTATTTTGGGCACATTCAATGTTATGCTTGAAGATTGTGTGCTGAGGCATGCTTGAAGAAGTGAATTACTGTTCCAAAGAATTTCCCATCCAACCATAACCAGGCCATGTGTCTTTTATGTTGCCAATTAGTTCCATCACATGCTGGGATTTGTGGAGGAGTCAGTAATTCCCCTTGGCTCTCCTCAAATTTCAATGGGATGCTTTTAATCATGTGATCATCCTCCTATCAGCCCAGAAGGGATGGGGACAAATTCCATCTTTTATATTTCACAACTCTCACTACTAGTTCAGGTTTTAGAAGGAATTCTTCCCTTAGAATAAGAAATTTATACCCTTCTTATGTAGGGGCACAAGTCCTTGAGCGGAGGGAAAAATTAAAATTCTTCTCCTGTCTCATGGTGAACCTTCCTGAAAATGGTCTAATCTCAAAGAGTGACTGTGAGCTTTAAAAAATATTTTTCATTAACATGTTCAAGCATACCAAGACCACCAGCTAATTTCATAGTGCCCTGAAGAACTGTCAGGTAACTGAGACTAATAACTAGGAAAGGAATTCCTTGCTTTTCTATTGGCCTTTGAATAATAAAGGTTTTTACCTGACTTCATCGTTGCGATCATGCATGCTTTATAATTTAGTAACTGCAGCATTGATCTAGACAGCTTTAGAAAAAAATAAAAACTGTCAAATTATGTTAACTGGTGAGCCTTGAGGGGGCTTGTGGGTATGTAACATGCAATTAAATACTACCTCATTAAGAATTTCCCTGATGTTATGATAGTCTCTTGGGTAAATGTTATTTGCATGTCTCCATTCTTATCCAAGAACATCTTGTCTTTTACTGATTAGCAGCTTCTGCCTGGTCTCCACGGTAAAATATGGGAGGAGGGAACATGGGGGAAGAGCTGAGCTTTTTGTAGGTGCCTTTTGTAGGTTTTATAATGAACCATTTAAAAAAAAAATCATTGTTAAGGATCTCCTCAAGCAGTATTTGAAGTTGCAACAAAATGTAGGCTACTCAGAATGAAGGCTCATCAGTTGTGCTAGGGTGTTGCAGTAAAGCAAGACCAGTATCTTGAGATGTCTACATCGTGGTATTGTCACAGAGCAGCTTGAGCCACAGCAGATGCGTCACTCCTGTTCATTTCCTGGCTGCCTGTTGTTCACGTTACAACTTCATTAGCTCTCTCCTCAAGCAACTAGTTTTGTATTAAGTTGGAGCATGAGTAAAACTTTTGAGTCACTGAATAAGTGCAGAATGTCAGTAAATATTTATTTTTTTTTCCTGAGGGCTTAATTCTCTTCCCTGCATAGAAGCTTTCTTGTGCCAAACAATTTAGCCTGCCTCTACTTACTCATTTACACTTCTGTGGGTATGTGTGTGTGAGAGTCAAGAGGTTATGCTGAGGTTAATACTGCCTTGTTTTGGTAGTATTTGATGGTATTGCCTGGGTAGTCTCACAGTGCCTGTGGGACTGATGGTTTTCCACAGAAAAATATCCACTGTCTCCCTTTGATTGGGTAAGTACTATGAGGGGAGGGTTACAGGGTTTTTTGCAAGCACCTCTATCATCCAGGTCATTCAGCAAAATAGTCCAGCAAGTGATGCAGCAGCAAAGTGAGTTAAACCTGTTTTCTCTGGAGAAGAGAAGGTTGAGAGGGGACCTAAGTAATATGTATAAGTATATGAAGGGTGAATGTAGGGAGGAAAGGGCCAAACTTTTCTCAGTGGTGGCCAGTGACAGGACAAGGGGCAATGGGTAGAAGTTGAAACAGAGGAAGTTCCATCTCCACATGAGGAAGAACTTCTTCGCTGTGAGGGTGACAGAGCCCTGGCACAGGCTGCCCGGGGAGGCTGTGGAGTCTCCTTCTCTGCAGGTCTTCAAAACCCGCCTAGATGCCACCCTGTGCCCCGTGCTCTGGGTGTCCCTGTTTGAACAGGGGGATTGGACTAGATGATCTCTAGAGGTCCCTTCCAGCCTCAACCGTTCTGTGATTCTGTGAAAAGATGTCGTTTCCTGTGGTTAGTGTCATTTGACAACGTTCGCTCAAGTCTAACTTATTAGACTTGCTTGACTTGCTTTTATTTTAATGCAGTCTGTTGTTCAGCCTTTCTCACAGGCAGAGCAATAGCAAAATATCTGTGTTTCTCTGGAGGCTTCGCTGGGAATGGAGAGATGTGTGCTGTGCTGGATTGTGTTCTTTGGTTCCTAGCAGATACTTTCAGGTCTGTTAATATTACAGTGAAGTTGAGCTGCTGTTCTAACAGGCTTGAAGGGGGTAAAAGGAGATTTACTGAGGACTGGATGAAATGACCAGGAGCTGCAGGTGTGGTTGTCCATGGACTTTCTGATGATAAGCCCCCAGATTGGACATGTATAAGCTGTGCTAAAATAGTGTAAATCAAATTGCCCAGTTTTCTGTACAAACTCTTTTGGAGTTCCAAAATCAATAACCCATTTAGGAAAGTCTAAATGGGCCCTGAATTAACTGTCAACAGGAATGACAGCAATAATGAATGACTGCAGTGCAGCAGCACCACAGAAAATACCAGCAGCGGAGGCAGGGGGGAAAAAAAATCTTTTTTGTGCCTTCACTTTTGTGCCTTAGTCCCAGTTGCTAAACTAGCTTTCTGTACTCGTTTGTGGGTCTAGTGTAGCTCCCAAGGACACTCTTCTACTCTCCCCTAGGAAACAAAACAGTATTGTTGTGCTTCAAATCTCCCCTAGTTTTCACAGCTTGCTAACATGTCTTTCTCTGTTTTTTTCCACAGGCCATCATTCTGGTACACTGGCTGCTCACAGTGTGGTGAGTGATTCATAACTGGCCTGTCCTGGGTGAAAAGAGGGTGTTCCTTCAGACAAGCAATGGGACAGTCTGTGGCGTCAGCACTCCCTACATGTGCTTCTCTGTTTGCAAGGAGATCCCGCCTCCAAGAGGGAGGTGTTTGCACAGGCCATGGATTTGAATGTAAACAGACTGTTACAGGCTTATTGTGAAAAACGGATGATTTTGTGTTTTTTTTTTTGGTAGGGGGTGCATGAGTTACAACTTTCCGGCCTCGTATGCCTGGGGAAACTTCAGCATACTTGCAGTGGGAATCTGGGCCATTGTGCAGCGAGATTCCCTTGATGCCATCATGATGGTGAGTATGAGGGTATTTGCCTCCACCAGCATGGAGAGTGTGGATAAGTCAGACTCTCCACCTTTATCAGGAGTGATTGAGTTTCGCTAGGCATTGTAAACCATAGCTAGAAGCACTCACTATTCCTTATTTTGCTCCTAGCAATAGGACATTTTGATTCTTATTCTTTAACCTGCATTTGTGACCTGTAATGCTAACCAACTGCTCAAAACGTTTAGTGTGATTGAGTTGGAGGGTCCATAAAACAAACTGGCCAGGAAAAATAACCCTGGAACATACATGGAACAGTGTCTCACAGGTGAAGGATCATGCATTTAGGTCTCTTCCTCTCTCAGTCTTCTTTAGCTAGTACTAAGAGGTAGCAGTGTGTGATCCAAGGGTGAGAGCATAGCTGTGAGCACAGATCTAGGAAAGATCTTTTAACTAATTGTGATGCCTCCCTGATTAGTTCATATCCTGTGTTCTCTCTTTGCTTTCAGTTCCTGTCTGGCCTGCTGCTCACAGTCCTCACAGACATCATTCACATCAGTGTCTTCTATCCCACCAAGAACTATCTCACGGACTTGAAGCGTTTCACTGTAGGCATGGCCATCCTCAGCCTCCTCCTCAAACCTGTGTCCTGCTATTTTGTGTATCAGATGTACCGGGAGCGTGGAGGAGAGTACACATTTAACATAGGTATGATGCTTCTCTTGCCTCCATGTCAGTATGGGCCACTTTCTGTGGTGCCAGGGAGATTGCCTTGTGCTTTGGACCTTTCAGCCTGAGCTCTGTACATGAAGGGATTCTGCCCTTCATGCCTTACCAGAGGAGGGCGCAGGTTGTGCTCTTTCTCTTGCTAATGTCTGCTTTCCCATTTTGTGGTCCTGATGTGTCTTAGGCCCTAAATTAATGTTCATCCTCTCTTCCCTTGCAGACCTGGAGTCCTCGTCTGACAGCAGTTTTGCCCACAGTGGTATTGATGTCACTGCTGTCTCTTACTCAATGTTGCTGAGAGGCTTTTCCCTTGATCCTTCTCTTATATTTGTGTATGCGCCTGTTGGATGCCTCTGGGTGTCCTTTTCTCTTTGCCAGTCTTTTGTTAATTTTTTTTTCCCTTTCTGAGGGAAAGTGAAAGCAACATCCTTTCTGGCTGGATTATACATGAGACTTGGAGTTTTTACTCCAGGCTTTCTCTGGGCCTCACATGTTCTAGGTACCTTAATTGTTTTAAATTTTTCCTCAACTCTCCTTTTGTGTACCAACAACAGCATCTTGCTGTGGGCTGTTTGTGGCAATTTTTATTAGCTATTCATTGTGCTTGTATACTGTGGAAAGTATAGGTATCGCTGAAGAGAGATTAGCTCCCCCTTTGCATGGAAGCTGGAAATATCCTTCTTTCTATCCATATGATCCCAAAATGGACACGCTACTGGCCGAGTCTCTTCTCGGAACTGGCTGAAAACTATCACCTTTTACTACAGTCTCTTTTGAACTGTCTTTCTTGCAATCTTTTCAGAACAAACTGTGCTGTAGTTTTGTGTTGAATGTGGTTGTGAAATTACCTTGTTATCTTGTTTTTGCACTATCTTGGCACCCTCACTGTGAACTCAATAGTCTTGCCTTTTTCCTGGTCCTCTTGGTCTTGTTTTCTTTCATGCAAAATCCATTTCTGTTGCTTGGCAGCATCCTTGCTGCTTAGAATGTGGCCTGTCACATGATTTGGGGCTCATCTTTGATTCAGATTGTTCCCTAGTCATGGCAGACACCTGGCCTAGATAAAGAGCACTCTTTGCACACTCTGTGCCATGATCCCTTGCTCTGTCTGGGACATTAACATGGTTTTGTACCGCTGTTACACCCCAGGCAAATTGTTCATAATGTAGCTGGGAGCACTGCTGGATTCAGATTTAATGCCCTGTTGTGGCGTATTTGAGGCATAGCTGGGTTGTCAGGAAGCGTAGTCATGCATAAATCATGCTCTTAAATCCATGCTGTCAGCTAGCCATGATTCCTGCTGTTTGTTTGTTACAGGATATATCCATTTTCCACTCCTTTTCATATACTTTAGTCTTGCTGAAATACGCTATTGCAGCAGTCTGTCTGGTTTGCGGCTAGGTATCAGTATGGGGCTTGCTTTGTACACAGACACACGGGAGAGCAGATCTCAGCCAGTTAAATGCTCATGTGAATAAGGGATATGTTCCAAAGCACACCAGTTCTTTTGTCTTTGCCTGGAGAATGAGTTCTCTTACCTTCTGCCTGAGTAGTGAGGCTCACAGAATACCAGTGCTGGAGAGCTGGGAGGGCAGCTAATGTGGTGCAGTGCTGAGCGCTTGTCTATTTTTCTAGGGGACTCAGTTCTTGTGCTTTTTTTTTTTTCCCGTATCTCTCTCCACTTCTCAAGCTTATTCTTTTCTGTCTCCATTCAGGCCTTGTCCGTGCAGGTCAGGACCGTAGCAGCTATGAGCAAATCGATCATCAGGGTGCCTCTCCGCAGTGGCCTGATGCAAGCAAGTCACCCCAGCAGCCGTACTGAGGCCCTCATCTGGACCTGCAAACCTGGAAGCAAAAGATGTTTCCTTGCCCAGTCCAGCCTTACCCTCCTCCCGTGTCTGTTCTGATGGAGCAAGACCTGGTACTGGCCAAACAGGAGAGGATCTGATTTTACTTTCTTCTGCCTTCCTGAAAGTCGAGCAGATGCATTCCTACAGAAGATCTCAGAGATGCCATGCTAAGTGCTGTGACTCTTTGTAACCGCAGTATATCCTGTCTCCCTTCCCCTAAATCTCTTCTCTGTCTGTGTGAGTGGAAGCCCTTTCCACATTCTACCATGTCTTTTATTGAGTGTCCTTCATTATTAAGTAAGGGAAGCTGCTTTCAAAAAATACAGGAGTTAAACCTGCTTTTATGAAGAATATATCTCCAGGAAACATTTGGGAGTTCTGGGGAACTGGTTTTGACCATATTATTTGACTAAGATTTATGTTGAGAAATCCCCATATTAAGTACGGTGGTTTGCATGCAGCTGCCGTTGGTGTAGAAGAACTTACTGGACCTGAATGTTGCTTGTGCTTCCAGTCTCTTGTGTGCTCCCAGTACCTTCCAGTTTTATTCACTATTGTCTGTATGCAAAATGACTATGTCTCAGGATATTAGAATGACCTTAAAATGACTGTTAAATTTAGGTTGCAGATGCTGTGCCTTGAAATGTCTTTTTGCCTTCAGTTGCAAACAGAACTTAAATGTTACATTTTTCTAAGAAAACTATAAAATGATCACAGTTCTGTGTTTTAAAAAAAATACTGGTCACATACCTCATTTGAAGATGTTGATAATTTCTGATGGGTTTTGACTATAGCTGGGGAGACTGGGAGCGTCATTACAGGAGGAGGTTCTACAGGATTTTGATGGGTTTTAGTCTAAATTTTACTCGGAAAACTAGAGGGTCCTGCACAGCAGAGCATGGTCAGTGAAAGTGGACTAGTAAATTAAGATTGGTAGAAAAGGTGTCCAAGAGGTCTCCTTATATGAAAAAGAGCATGTGAACATTAGCAGAGTAAAAACACTAGTGCTGCGAAGATGTGTTTTTCTGAACCAGGTCAACATTTGAATTATACATCTGTTATACTACAGTTGCATTTCCCTGACGAGACTGCTGCTTCATTAACTCTTCAGCGACCATGAGTCCCTATTAACTTTACTTTAAGCTTTAGAACCACAATACTTGTATGCTGAAAAACAACCAGTTTTCTCTCACACTGAGTTTTGTACATTAAATATGAAAAGGTGCTTTAACCACTACACAAGCAATGCAGTGATCTTTTGTGGCTGTACCTGAACCATCGTCATTCCTGCTTGCACCGAGCATATTTTAAATGCCATAGAATTGCAATAGTCTGATTTATTTCTCTGAGTGTTGTGCATTCATTTTGCAGGTGACTGTTGGCACAGGCTGCCATGCAGTAGAGCATGTAGTAGAGGACTAGCAGTGAGTCTGTTCTTGTGATCAGAGGGAAGAATGAAGATTAGGTAGACAGAGGTTGGTGGTTTTGCGGAGTTGCTGGTGTGAGTGTAGTGCAGACTTCTATGTTTAGTTAATATTTCTTTATGTCTTTTTAGCTCTACAGAAATGTACAGTGGCAGTACTGATTCCTGAATATCCCACTTAAACAGACCTGCGGGATTCTATGAACCACACATTAAAAATGCTTTTTGTAAATGTAATGCTTTAGGGAGAGTTGTGTGGACATGAAGGACTCAGAATCATTATAGAGTCGTTATGGTTGGAAAAGACCTTCAAGATAATAGAGCTCAATTGTAAAGGCCTTCATGAGGCCTTCCCAGACATTTTCCATTGCAAAAGATACTACAAAATTGTAGATGTCTGTTTAGCTGATCTGCTGTGCGCACAGAATTCAATGGATCTCATAGCTCAGAGAACCCAAGCACGGCAAAGGAGTTGATGAATTAAGGATGCCAGTTTGGGGCATTAAATGAGAGAAATGATGATTAAAAACCTGGCCTCTCTACTGGCTTGTAACAGCTGATTCTTATTTCTGTCGGGCAGCTGCTGTTTAGGCAGGGTTTAAGGCGAGTGCTGGTGTGCTCTTAGATCCCTACCTGATTTAGCACGGTCCATGGGGGTTCATTAAGCCCACTGCCCTGCCGAATGCCACGGCCAGCCCTGCCGGCAGGGAGCCGCCACCAGCGCTTCCCCACAGGCTCCCCTCTCGGGCTCACCGTGGGGGCTCCTCAGCTGGGTGTGCGGCCCATGTGATGATGGGCTGTGATTTTAATCTGCCGGCTGGTTGAGTGAGCTGATGCCTCTCTAAAATTAGAAATTAATAGTAGAGGCTTTTTTAAAAAAGAAAATAATAATTATAGAATTATATAATAAAAAGAATTATATAATAAACAAAAAATCTGCACCTAGCTCAGTTGCTGCCTTCCCCCTGCCCTTGAGGGGGCGCGCGTGGCTTGTGGGTGGGGCTTGTGCGCGCTGCTAACGGTCGCCCTAAGGGTTTCTAACGGTCGGTTTCTAACGGTCGCCCTAACGGTTTCTAACGGTCGGTTTCTAACGGTCGCGCTGAAGGGGGCGCCCCCCTCAGAGGTTGGCGAGCGCACCGCGGTCCCGCCGAGCCGCTGAGGGTCGTCGCTCCTTGCCACCAGTCTGGAGCTGCGGGTTCTCCCCCTGTTTTGGGGGTGGCCCTGGCTCTTCTGCCCAGCGCTGTTGCTGGGACATCATGGCAAGTTTGGGCAGGGCAGGGGGTGAGAGAAAGGAAAATGTACCCCCTTGCCTGATGCGCTGCCCTGGAGGAGGTAAACAGGCGCCCTTTGCAGGTACGGGTGGGACAGTGTGGGTGAACTGCCCCAGCCTGCTGGGTTCCACGTCATCTGGGCTGTCTTGAGGATGAGGCTTTAATTAGCCATGGGTGAGAGCTGCTTTCCTGTGGCCATCTGCAGCCCCAGTGACAGGCGGTGTTGCTAATCATGGGGATAAGCTGCTTACAGTGACCCAGCTGGAATGAGCTCATTGCTGGGGTCGGGGCATTAATGAGGAACAAAGCTGCTGGTTTGCCTTGCACTCAGAGACACAAAGAGATCTTCGTCCAGTCCCTGAGGTTTTGGCTGGAGTGAGCAGCATGTCCAATGATGGTGATCGGAGTGAGTAACTGCAAGGAGAGGTGTGTGAGCACCCCAGAGAGCGTGTGGCTTGCCGTGAGTGGGCATGGGAGGCTGCGCTGGGGGCCAGCGGCGCATGCAGCAGCGATGCCAGCTGAGAGCAGGCCTGAAACAGCTTCCCCAGGCTCAGCCTGCAGAGGAATGGCCCTCTTCTTGACGCTGGTTCTACTACATCCTGTGGTGCTGTCTGGCTTTTGGCAGGCGATGTGTAAAGGATGCTCCTTCAAAGCTGTTCCTGAGCCAGAAACTGCCCCCTGTACAATTAAGAGGGAAGAACTTGTATGTGCTCTCTGGTCTCAGTTGGACAATGTGAGGCTAGAGGCCAAGTATTTGATGAGAGTAATCGATGATTCAATTTTTAAGACTAAGCAGCGAGGGAAAAGCACTGTTTCTTAGGTTCCTTATAGCATATTCTTAAACAAATCATTGGTCTCAGCTTGAAATGTGAGATTGATCTGTGTTGGTTTGCATGGATGGGAAGGTCAGCTTTGCCTATGTGCTGCTTATGTGTTCATTGTCTATCTGTTATTGACAGCATAATGCTAAATTTCATTCAGTTAGAAGACCTTGTTGGTTTACTTTTCAGGGACTGTACTATTTGCTTCCTTTTTCTTACAGCGGAAGTACTTTGATCAGCTTCATTTTTGTTAATTTAATTGGATTTATTTCAGTCTATTAGCATTGTGCTGCAAAATGTAAATAGCAAGCATGTGTTAAAGAAGTATTTTAGTTGGAAACATAAAAGCTAATATAAAATCCATTGCTCATGAATTTTGCAATTTGCAAATTCTGTAGCATGCCTTAAATATCTCTTTTGGCCTCAGAAAAAAAGACTTTTTGCAATCCTGTTGCCTTTTGAGTAAGACGATCCACCTCTTCAAAGTGATTGCCTCAGAGTTTTGAATGGTGATTTTTGGAAAGGTGAACAAATTTGATTTTTAAAAGATGCTGTTTATTTCTCATCTAAACGAGACCTGAAATTAGGAACAAATCAAGTGAAAACAGCTCCTAAAATAATCCTAGAAACCTCTTGAAAAAATAAACGTGCTGAAGAAGGCAGCTAAGCTCTGGAAAATATGTTCATTTTAAATGCCAAATTCAAATTCTGAGGTGGGGGGGAGGAACCTAACACGATCTTTTCATTGGTAATATATTTAATGATGTATGAAAGACAGTTACAGCCATTCCCAAGGGTAACTGCAACACCGTGTGACTATCTCCTGTCACCTCAATAACTGAGCCTGCTCCTCCGTTTGCTGTGATTACTGACAGCATTTGTATTTGAGAAGGACAAGCAGGTCATTTGCATTTGCAGGGGGGACCGAAGCTAGTTCAGATGTTTCTGTAGAGAATGAAAAGTTGGAAACAGAAGGCAATTTAAAAGAAGACCTTTTGCTATTCAAGTATGTTTGGAAAAAAAATGACTAGATTCATATGTGTGTGTATATATATACATACATATATACATATAAATCCTTGTGTAGACCTAGCTAGGTGTAAAGTATCCTGGAAAAGCAACTATGGAGTCCTGGGTCTTGGCAGGAGGGGAACAGGAAGCTCTTCGGGAGGCTGCAGGTGACAACATAACACTGAAAGTCTTTCTTTTCCTGTCTTTCTATTGAGAACAAAGGTTGTCCCCTGTGATCAATCCTACTCTGACAGATATGATTACTGAGAAATAGAAAAAGAGTAATTTCCATTGTATGTTCAGGGCTGAAGCAGATGGGTTAGAGACAAGAATTATAAGGAGAATTCCCAAGGTCTTTGGAAAGCTATGGAAGATGTGATAAGGAATGTGCATACTCCATTGTTTATTTTTCTTCTTATTTTTCTTCAGAGCAAACAAATATTCAGAAGAATGTGAATATTGATCTGTTTTTGAGTGCTAGAAGTCAAGTAGACATTTCTCATCACTGGCATGAGCCTGCTGCATTCAGTGTAGATCACAACCAGAGAGCAGGACAGAGCCGGCTGTGTACTGCACCTCTGCCAGCTGGGAAGAGAAATCTCAGGCTGATACAGACTAATCTTCCCTGCCCTTCTCAGACACTTCAGGACACCACCAGCCAGCTCTCCAATTCCTGCTTCCAGCAGCAGAATAATCTCTGCTCGAGACTGCAGCAGCACAGCTCTAAGGATTTGGCTTATAGCACTCCCTGTCTTGCATTGTCAGTGCTCCCTGCTGTGGATCTTCCTTGGAGACCCTCTTGCCTTTATGCTGATAGTTTAGAAGAAAGAAGGAGTGAGAGTGTTTGCCTCCCTCAGCAATACCATCAGAGACCAAAGACAGGTGGTTGCTGCTCCATACATTCTAATTGCCATTTTTCGGAAAGAAGGAAAAATAGTAAATATCCAGTGGAAAAGCAACAGTGCTGGTCTCTTGCTGCTTCTTTTATGGCTCATGGGAATCCTTCACATTTACCATCTCATACTGTAGATCCCCTTCTTGGGAACAAATCAGTGGAACACTTGTCTTTAAGCTGCTGCAGGGAAAGTGTGAACTCTTTTTGTTGTGCTTCAGCCCTTTCCTTGGGAGATCTCGGGCCATCTAGTCTGGCAGAGTCTTTTCCGAACTCTGCCTCCCTTCAGTCACTTCTTGATTCCTCACAGACTTCTGCCGGTTTGCACTGTTCAATCCAGAGGCTTAAACAAGACGCTGTTTGGATGGGCATATGGGGCTCCCTCCCTCTGGAGCCCTTGTGTTCTCCAGCAAATAGCAGTTTCTGCTTTTCTCGTGATAATTCAGCTCCTGGTGTCCTGAGCACAGGAGAACAGCTAGCCGGAGTAAGTACCCGTGCTGCTCAAGCAAGATTGAAATGGGATGTCCCATTTGCTAAAGACTGGAACCTTGGTGCAGTGCCAATGGACTTTTGTTGTGCTGAACCTGCCTCTGTCTCTCACAGATACAGACGTACTGACTCACACATGTGGAGAACCAAACTTCCAGGCAACATCCAGCAAGAAACCCTCTCTGCTGCAGTGGGCTCTGGCTGGCTAGTGGATGCAGAAGCAGATTCTTCCTATAATTGTTCTCCTTGTTTCAGATACCAGGCAAAGTCAGCTCTGGAAACTGGAAGGTTTTATGTTCACAAAAGAAATCATTCTTCTGAAAAGATATTTAAAAGAGAAAAGAAATTTGATGGGACACACCCACATGCTGTATTTTGGAAAAAAGACTTTCCATCCAGCCTATATCCAGAAGGCCTGCAGGTGTCACTGGAGAAACAGTTAGAAGGTGCTCAGGTGAATGGTGGTGTAGCCATACATAGAACTCCAAGGAAAATGTGCACGAGAGTCACTTCTCCTTCTGGAGATAGAGAGTTTGGGTCAGTTGAGCAGCTTAGTATTAAATCTGTAGAAGTCAGCCCCTCTGAACCTCATGGTGAATCCAGCAAAGAGTCAGAAGAGGTGTGTGATGCTAGATTGCAAGCAACCAGAAGAATGGCTGTAGTGGACAGCAGCAAGTCCAGCCGCTTCAGTATGCAGGCTGAAACAATCTTTGATGAATTTCCTGACATAGATAGTGTGAATCTGAACAGAGAAGGAGGGAAAAACAAACCCTCCTGCCAGCACAGAGGGAGGAACTGGGAACCTGATACCAATGTGGACCAGTCTGGAGGGCCTTCTGTGGACAGAAGTGCCAGCAAACCACAGTGTTGTGAAGAAGGCAGCCAGATGCAGGAAACCGTGTCCTGTGAGGTGAGAGTGTGCTCACTGTGTAGCATTCCCGTTTGCAGCTCCTATTTGTGCTAGTGCCCATGTCTTGCTATAGGTGCAGGGTTGAGGTGCAGCAGTAACAGGGCTACTTAGTCTATAATTTCCTGCCACTCAGTGGTCAGAATCCCCTCTCCAGTGCACACCTCTCTCTCACATGCTGCTTCTCAAAGACTAGCATGTTCGCAAGGCATTTACATTCCCAAGACCTATGTGTGTAGGGGAAATATTAAACTAATTTGGGAATTGTTCCAAAGCTGTGAAATTCCTGTTTTCTGCTTTTCCATGTCTGAAGTGGGTAAGATGATTCACATCATCTCTGTTGGAGGGTGAAGGGCAAAGTACATCATGTACAACCTGAGGCTGGTCTGTTTGATCTCCAGCCAGAATGATTTGTCCTGCTGGGCACAGACAGATCCTTCATAGGATGAATAGTTATGTATGTTACTGTCTTCTCTCTGCAGATCTTGGAGAGGAGCCTCTGGCCTGTGAAGGGGAATGAGCAAAGGTAAAAGAAATCTATGTGTTTATGTGCAGATGTGCTGGTAGTGTCAGAGGAGAAAAAGTGTTTGAAAGGTATTAAGGAGTCTTTCAGTCTTGAGAGACAGTGATTTGAGGTAGTTCTTTGCAGCTTCATGGCTGGACTCTGGTTGCCACCTCCTGGCAATGTTTAGCTTTACTTGCTGTTGCTGAAGCTCAGTCTTGTTTTTTTTTTCTCTTTAAGTTTCCAGAACTTGTGTGATAGACAAGCATTAACTAGGTGTTTCCAAGCTTGGAAAAGTCATGTCTTCTGCAAAAGGGCAGCAGCCAGGCAGCTTCACAGACAGCAGCTACTTCGGAAAGGCCTTGGTGCTTTGCAGTGGGCTGTGCACCTGAGGAGGATGCAGCTGGAGACAGCCCAGCAAAAACACACCTCAGCTCTGCTGGCTGTCACCTTTCACAGGGTGAGGATGGGCTGGGGACAGTAGAAGAGATGCCATCGCTGTTCTGTTATGCCGTCAAAGAAAGCAATGATGTTGGTGTAGGGAGGAAGGAAGAGTAGCCTGGGTGAAATTTAGTGATGTGGACCCGTGTGCTAGTGCTTTCCTGCAGTTTGTTCTAACTGTAGTTTCTCCTTCAGTGGAAGGAAGCTCTGGCAAAACAGAGCCAGAAGCAAACTCTGCAGCCTGAGCCATATTCTTATGCTCCAAGTTCATCAGTGGATTTTCCTGGAGTAGGAAGATTAGCAACCATGACAACCTCAACTGCGGCTCAGCACCAGTTTACTACAGGATGCTTGAAGGAAGCTGAGCAGGCTTGTAGGTAAGCTGAGAGCTCTTTTTCTTTTTTTTTTTCTTTTTTCTTTTTTCCTCTTTTTTTTTTTGTCTTCTCTCTCCTCTCTCTCCTCTCTCTCCTCGCTCTCC
>JAVCKT010020802.1:32185-49929 GCA_032273925.1 Rhynchotus rufescens
AAGTCTTGTGAAATCAAAATTGCATTTTCCTGCCAATTTTATTTAACATTTATTAAACATAACATGCCCATTTATGAAAGTAACCCTAAAATAAGGAATGCCAAAAATCACCACTGTTTTTGTGTGGTGTACGTTTTTATCTTTAAAATAGGCTCAATTGAGTTTCATTGCATGGCAGAAGTCATCCAATATTGCTATTATTCTCAAGAAGCGCCACTGAGGGCCATTGCATTGTAGGATTTTGTTTATTAGTTTGTTCATTTTCATTTCTGAGGAAAGGAATGATTAGGGAATTACTTATGTTCACAGAGTACGGATTCATTCTACCAACAACATGCAATGTGATTAGCTGGACTTTTGCTCTCACCTGAAAGAATATTTGTTAATATGCTCGAAAAGAAATACCAAGTTTTCATGTTCGTAAGTCGTAAGGCTTTTTCTACTTTTCATATGCTCTTACTTTGACAGAAGAAGGTTAGATAGGAATCCAAGCATACATTTTCTCAGCTTTATAACATTTGATTTCAACATTATGTTCCAAATCATTTCTGCAGTTTTAAAGGCCCTTCCCAATCCGAATTCTCAATCTGGAGTATTCACTAGAGAAAAACAAGCTACCAAAGAGCAACTTAGTAGAGAAATCAGAACCTAATGAAAGACAAGTGAAGTCAATTTGTGTTGTTCCCAAAGGCTAAGTACATGTGAAAGGGGAAAGATGCAACTGGCAAGCTGAGTCTGATGACAGCTAGGAGGACATCAGTGGAGCCTTGGGACCTTCAGAAGAAGGTCCAAACAGTGCTTCAGCATTTGTTTGTGGTAAAAATAGAGTTTATGCTGTGAGGAAAAAGATTCTGAGTGTGATATTGAATGTTATGCTGTGATGATTATTTTCTTGGGTAAAGGAACAAGCCATCAGGCAATACAAGTTACCATACACACTACCTGAGAGTTTTAACAATAGTTCTCTTACTTACTGGTGAAATTCAAACAGCAAGGAGAAGAATTGCAGTTATACAGTAGAGTTTGTATGTCTATTCTTTCTCTAATACATATTCATGCTAAAATCTCCATTAAGCTGTGGCTGTTCTAGATAAGAGTCTTTTATTTTTTCAAAAAAAGGGGCGAGGGGGAAGAGAGAGGCTGAGCGAAATACTGTTTGAGTCTAATTAATACTGAATTACACTAAGCCTATAAAAAATTCGACCCATGATATGAACTTGCATTTAGGTGTCTTCATAAAACATATCTATCTACATCACTGCAAATCTGCTAGGTATTGTGGTGTTTTCTTCCCATAATTTAATAATGTCATGCGTAAAATAACCTAAAGCAAAAATAGAGAGAGGTAGAAAACCATGAAATAAAGAGTCCAGAAGGAAGAATGTCATCTTTGCCTGCTGTTTTCACAGAGGTGAGTTGATGAAATCAGTGTCTGGTGCTTAAACAATGAAAAGAACTGAAGAGGCATGATGGAATTTCTTGATTTAATCAGATAACATTAGAGACAGTGAAGTATATATGTTCCTTCATAACATGCAGAAATGGGGGCCCCTACATCCATTTGTGTGAAAGTTAGCAATAAGGGATAGGAATAAATTTGTTCAACCTCAAATGTGCATTCTGGCTTCAAGCAGTCTATTGCTTGGTTTGTTCAAGTCTGAACAAAGTTAGGTATCCATGGATAGAAGAACAGTGAAGGATTTTGAGCTTGGCAAAAACAGAAGCATCCTGGTGGCTGGATGTATGTGACTTGGCTGAAGAGTCTTTGCTGATTGGCAAAAGATGTGGAAATCAGATGGGGTCCAGGGATTAAATGGCTGGAAACACTGAACAAAATGAAAAGGCTTGGCATGCTTTGTAATCTAGGAGCTGAATGAAACTCATACACATGTTCCAAGGTGTCTGCAACTGGGGTTGTGGGTCAGACAAGAAGATTAGTCTAAGGACATGTCTACACAGGAAATGGACTGGTTATGTTAAAATAATGATACTGCTATGGCTTGGCTGATCAGTTTCCCAGTGTAAATGATTCTTCAGCAGAACAAAGAAATCTTCATGTGAAAGGAAAGAAGTGAGGTTGGCTGGGCTTTTCAATCACACTACACAGTGGTGACCCTGGAGCTGGTTAGTCCACAGATTGTTTTCTGTCCTACTTCCTGGGGAAGACCAAAGAAAATAACTTCTGACAGGTGGACATGTTAGTTAAGAGACATAAATTCTTGTGTCTTTGAACACTGCAAATTTCACGGAAACCACAGTGGTTGTCTCCTTTGACTCATACTTCTTCTCCTAGCTTTCTTATGTTCTTGTGCCATCAGGATGAAGAACAAATTTTAATTTAAGAAGGAGATTTCAATAAAGTTGCAGACAACTAAAATACTGAGAATTGACATTTGATCAGTGCAATTATGTAGTCTTTGAAGGAGGAAAACTGGTTAACATCAGCACTCTGACCTCTGGAGTGAAGATTAAGTATGAAAAAGAAGTTTTGAGGTCCATTCCAACAAACTAGATCTTAACTAGTCTTCCAAAGGATTATTGATAGTATAAAATTACATATTAGCTTGATTTTTAGATTTAAGATATTGATACCTACAAATAACTAAATATAAGGGTAATTAATCATTTGGCCCAGTAATCTTTGGGATAATTAACTAGGTAGACAAATCAAATTTATATTGTAGCCCTGATTTCTCTCTCCTCTCTCTCCTCTCTCTCCTCTCTCTCCTCTCTCTCCTCTCTCTCCTCTCTTTCGGGGAGTTGGAGGGAAGATATATTGCTACAAATAACCACTGTGAGATTTAGTAACTAAACAGGCCTATTTCAGGGTTTCTGTGCCCTGCTGATTTCCATGTGATTTGGGTGACAGAAATACTCCTGTACTTTTTGTTGAATTCAGCTCTCACCTGTATATGGGAAACAAGTGTAAATGAGATTGGAATGAGGCAGTTCTATAGTCTTTAGCAGGACAGTGGATGTGGTAAAAGAAAAGATGGTTTAGTTCCCCTGGTTCTGAAAGCAGAAGAAAAAGAACTGTGGTGGAGGTGGTTCTAGATTCTGTTCTGTGGGTGCTGCTCAGGCAAGTGGAGGTTAAAGCACCTATCTCTTTCAGGGTAGAGGGATCGCTGTGGACACAACTTCATCGCAGGCAAAGAAGAGATGAGTTCTGCTGGAAAGCTCAAGCTATCAGGGATATGAGACAGCTAGCTGGTAAGCACATGCTCTGCAACCTTGGAAAAGCTATGTGGGAATCACTTTTTCACCATAATCCTCAATTAGTGTCTAGTTTTTGTTCTTTCATGACCTGATCCTGCAAAGTGCTGGGCAGTTGCTCCAGTAATGTGAGCTACCTCCCTTAAAAGCCCCTTTCCTGACATTTGGAGTTCAGGCAAGGGTGTTTGCTGTGTAACACTAAGCTGTTCAAAGTTTTTCTAAGTTTTTTCTCTTCCTGTGAATCTCTTTGTGCCCTGTCACACAGCAGCTTTCAGATTATGGCGCCTGCAGAAGGAGCTGCTGAGCAATGAGGAAGCCAAATTGGAGGAAGCCCAAGCCCTGCTGAAGAAAAAGCTGCTACAAAATACTTTCCAGATGTGGCGTTCTCGGTACTTGGAAATAGAAAAGATTTTAGCATCGACAACTAGAATCCAAAGAAATTTGGTTTTTCGGTAAGTTAGTAACATGTATTTTTACTGTGAAGTGTCTGTTTGCTATGCAAGCCCTGGGAATGACAGAGGCAGCTCATTGCATTGCTCATTCTTAAAGTCTCCCTTTAAGAATGGGTGACTTTAAGACAGGCAGTGATGCATTGCTTATTCTTAAAGTCATCCTTTTCTTCTGTTTTAGGGGTTAATAAAAAAGAAATGTATAGAACCATGCAAATTCTTGGAATTTGGGCAATAAGAGGTTTTTTGATTACAAACTGAACTGAACCACCTACCTGATTTTGTAAATCATGATCATATTGCTTTAGGTAGAAAGATCTCTTAACTGATGTGTTTCAAATTAGTAGCAGTACAGAATTGATTTAAGATATTCAAATCCCAAGCCCTAAAGAAAATTAGTGATTTAGCATTTATTTATTTATTTCCTCCAGGTGCTTTAAAGCATGGAAGGAGTCTGTTAAGCAGAAGGCACGTAACAGGTGTAACTTGGCTCAACACAGAGCAGGCTTGCTGAGGAAGTACTTTCAGCGGTGGATTTGGATGCTGCAGGTCAGGGAGAACAATAAGCAGACAATAGTAAACCTCTTCATCCTTCGGTGGAGGCAGTATTATGGTGAGCAACTCGACGACTGAGCAGAATATAAGATTTGGAGGTGCTTAAACCTCCTGTGTCCTTCTCCTCTTGTATGATGCATTGAAAAACATGTGAACAGAGAGGCTCAGGTAGTACCTGGTACTAGCCAACTGGAGTGGGGGCAGGAGTCCAGACATTGTGGATGAATCAGTGAAGTTACAGGCAGCTGTGTCTTTGTTTCATAAATCTAGCAGAAAGATTTTAAAATTCTGAAAGGAATCTGTTGTGGGGTTGGACTGGGTTGAATTTCTGAGGAATTCCCCTTGACAGATGTTGTCCCTTGTCATTCTCTGTTATTGGTTAAGGGCCAACAATAAGCTCAGTACCTGACCAGGCTGTGACAAAGACACGTGAAGCTCAGCCATGGTGGACTGTCATGAAACGGTTTTCTGAGAAGGCAGGCTACTCTCTTGATGACCTCTACCAAAAGGTGAAACTCCAGAGGGTATTTCTACTGTGGAAAACAAGGTTCTGCGAGCACCAGAGAGCTGAGTGAGTGAAGGGCCAGTTCTTGGAGCCTTACCCTGCTTGGTAGTATTCGCTTGATTTCCTATTTCTTCTGGGAGAATCCCTCTTACCTCTCCATTGTGTTTGTGCTAGCATCCCTCTGCGGTATTCCTTTTCCAGCACTTTGCCATCTCAATTTCTCCTCTTCTTTTAGTTCTTTCTCTCAGGCTTTGGAGCAGCGCCACCTGAGAGAGGCTCTGAGGTTATGGCACCAAATGTTTCTTATAGTGAAGACAATTAAACAAAGTCCTAAGCACTCTGCCAAGGCTGCTCATAAAGATCCTCTCGCCTTCCTGGTTTCTGAAGACCTCTCAATATCTTCTGGCTTCCACAGCAGCGCTCCAGTTACTTTTGCTTCTCAAAGCTCATCGGAAAAGGTAGGGAGGTATTAATGCAGAGTCAGAAATCTGAGGTATCAGGTTGTTACATTTTTTTTTCAGGAAAACATTTCTGCTTTGTCAATATCAATGTTATTGACCTTAATAAACCGTGCTTAGCATTTAAGCCTCAGAAGTTTGACCCTGTGGTGTCCAAGAATTAAAGTGTCTCTAGAAGCATCTAATAAAGTTACTTCTAGTAACTTCTGTGCCCTTATGATTTCTTTATTTAGTGAGGAGGCGTAAGGGGAATCACCAAGCTAGTGATGTTCTTTTGGGTACTTGTGTCCCATCAAATCTGTGTTTACACTCCAGTTCTTTTGAATGCATCATGGGTTTTCCTGCATCTTGCTGAGAAGGGGAATAAATGACATGGTCAGCACTGTTACCTGACTGATTTCATTGCAAGAACACTGAAGCAACTGCGTGTTTGTTTTGTTCTTTTTTTCTCCTCCATGCATGCAGGAATATAGTCCTAGTGACAGCAGCCAGCAGAGCTCTTCTTCCATTCTGACTGCTGAGGATGTCTCACAAATGCCCTATAAGAGTTCTTTACTGCAACTACACCAATGCACAGAGCTGCCAGCTGAGCTGGATGGTGAGCTCTGCTTGCAGTCATCCTTTCCTCCACAGAATCCTGGATTGGGGTGAGTTGAAGCCTGGTGCTCCTAGACACTTCTTGTTTGATCTGGCTGAATTCCTTTCTTCTGACGAGTAACTCACGTTATTTTCCAGCATTCTTCCAGATATTTTTCTCTCTGTTTTCTCTTCCTTGCCTGCCTGATGCTTGATCAGCCTGTTATTTTTGTCTTGCAGAGGAAGTTGGTTTGTGGGAGAACAGTTTCACTCCTTGGCACTGCATACTACAGGCAGTAGTGTCCAGCCTATTGCCAGTTACTCCACAGGAGAAGAGGTGAGGCTGAAAAGTGGTATTGTGAATGAAAGTGTTCAAATAGACAGGATGTGGTATCTCTCACTGTACTTTCTGTGGGTTCAGAGAGAAGGTTTGGGAGATTGAAGTGGTTGTCAAGGCAACTTTTTTCTACTACATGACAATTAAATGGGAATTTAATCATATGTCAAGGATTTAAAAGGGATGTGTTATACCCTCATATCCACATGTAAATGTGGTGCATATAGGTTAGCAACAAGAGCTGAGTGTCACAACTGTGAAAACTATAACAGCAAGGAAAAAGGGCTGAGCTGAGTGGACTGACTGTGTCCAAGAAGGAGGTCAGGGCTATTTCTTCTTTGCTGGATTACAGGACTGCAGTTTGAACAAGGAGGTGAAGTGTTACTGGCAACAAGCAGAGAAATGCTGCCTGCAGAGGTACTTCTTCATCTGGTCATCTCGAACTCAGCAGCTTGTGAAGGCCCAGCAGTACTGCAGACTTATTCAGCTGTCTCGGTAGGCAGTCTGCTTTCCAGAGCCTTCCCAAAGTTGTCTGGTTTGGGAGCTCTCTACTTATTTTCTCAACTTCCCCTAGCTGTCTTTTTTTCATCTTTAGCTGCGAGTTTTGCAGCTCATTATTTTGACTGTTGCTCCCTCAGAATTATATGTGAACACAATCTTTCCTGGTTTGTTGAGATGCCTCACAAACTAGGGCAAGCCCAGAAATGCTAATTATAATCCCTGGTAACTCTCTACCAACTGAAATAGCCTCATTCTCCTTCCTAAGTATTTCCCGAAGTCTCCTGTGTCTATGTTTATTAAGGCTTCAGTTACACAGTGAATTTGTGTAAGATGTACCTACAGTCACTGCAATGATCCTTGTCTTCAGACCATTTCTCAGCTGGCACCACTGGGTTGTGGAGACTAAGAACCGAAAAGCAGCAGCATCCGTAAATCATCACATCCACTGCTGTCAAATGGTTTTCAATCTGTGGAAGAAGAGGCTGTCCCAGAAGGTTGAAGCTGACCGCAGATTCAGATGTCATGTCCACCAGAGAGCTGCTGATGCTTTGTGGCACTGGCATTCCCGCTGGCAAAGTGAGTTACTCCATCTCGTAACAACACTTGAGTCTGTATGAGAGGGATGTTACAGTAATGGTCAGAGAGGAGAAAGTCCTGCTTGTGGTAATAGCTCTGCTCACTGCAAGTCTGTGTTTCTCCCAGGGAATCGGGCCATGAGAGAGCTACAGCAGCAATGGGCTCAGCACAGCTGCCAGGAGAAGAAGAGGTTGGTCATGCGGATATGGTCTTGCCAAATAAGAAAGCAGAGAAAGGCTGATTTATTCTGGAAACATATTCTACTGCACAGGTTTGATGGTTTTTATTTAAGCTACTGGGAAAATTTGAGTTAAATATGCTTCTGGAAAAAAAAGAATAAAAACCAAACCAAAAGCAAACAATATTCAGTAAAGCCTGTGAAGATTGAACCATGATACTCGATACACCACAGTATTACCTACAGTATAGGTAAAGCAGTGGTATGTTCTGGAGTCTCATGTTATGGTGCAGGAGTTTCATTAGAAGAGCAAGATTTCTTTCTTTATAAGCCTTGTTTGTCTCTTAGGTGCTGTTCACTGAAACAGCTGAAATCTGTATCTTTTGTTTTGGTTTTGTTTTCTACTGTGTGAGATCGCTGTTTGTCTGTAAAGCAGCGAAGTGTCCAGGTACAGCAAACCAGAAAGAGCATTCAGGAGATTCTGCTTGAGACTTCTGGGGAGGATAAGAATGAGTAAAATGGTTTATGCAAAGGATTCTTTTAAGCTCTGAGAAGTGCAGGTTTGGCCCTAGCAGATTTCCTTTTGAGTTGCAGGTTCAGCCAAAGAGAAGACAAAGATTGGCAGAGGAATAAGCAGCTAAAAATACTGTGAAACTGCAGTGGCCATAATGCTTAAGTTGTGCACTTAACCCTACCCAGCTGCATTTTCTTCTCTAAATTAGTCTGTGTGGGAATGGTGTTTCAGAAATGATCCTGTGTTCCCTGATGGGAATGGTGTTTCAGAAAAGTCCTTAATTTTGCTCCTTCCCATAGAGTGCGTCTCCATCATTAATCTTGCTTTAGAGCGCTCCTTTGATGAGAGGGCTCTTCTCATTTCTCACCTTGCTGTGGTAGAGGCTGAGTCCTGTCTCTTCTGAAGAGGGGAGCATTTTTCATGCTAGGGTAACCTGCAATAGATCCCCTTGATCTTCAGAGAGGCCTACCAGGCAGAGGATATTTACAATTCTGCCCTCTGGTGCAGTAGGGTGATTTGCATAATGAAAGTCCAGCTGGGACAAGAAACCAAAGGGAGAAGCTGGGAGTTAAAAGCAGATTCACTTCTGGGGTTTTAGGGTAAACATGACCTCCTGTCCCTCAGCCTGTAAGAGCTGGCCTATGTAGAGAAGTTGCTGTGGGAGCAAATTTACAGTGCTGTTGACAATCTTTTTGTAGTTATTAAATTTGGAATGAAATTGTCAACACAAAGACACACTCTTTGTGTTATTCTACACAAAGACTTTGTGTTATTCTAGTACATATCTTATGTAGGCAAGCTCTTGTTTCATATATGTCAGCTAGGTCCTGTACTGAAGGAGATTTTAGCAGTTATTTTCATCTCATAAGGAAAGGCCCTCCTCACTAAAGCTTCATCTCACAGATCAGCTGCTGGTACAAATAAATATCCAAGACTGACTGTTTTAATGTCAGATTTTCCTTTCTTTTCTATGAGATCTGTGTGTAGTGGCGGACATCTTGAGAAAAGCATTTGCTTTATGGGCAAAGCAGAGCATGATGTAACACTGTGTTCAGTTTGCAGAGGCCCTTGAGGAGGAGAAATGCTAAAATGCCCAGACTGAAGCAGTCATACTCTACAGCTTTGAAGAATTAAGAGCTAGCAGTGCTGGGATTCTGAAGTAAAATGAGAGGAATTTCTTAGTGGAAAGCAACTGTAATCTAGGAGTTAGGACTTACTTTTCCAGTATTTTGTCCCTTAGAAGTATTAACAACACAAAGAGGTAAATATTGGTTATGAAAGGATTAACAGGAACAGTCTTTGTTCTCATTGAATACTCTTTTAAATTCTCTGGCCAATTAGATGTGACACTGCAGGGTAGGGAGTAGAAGGTAGAACATTGTAGTCTGTTCAGCGCTGATACAGAAACGTGACTTCAAGCATCTGTTCTTCCTCTGTGTGTTGTTTTTCAGGTGCCTAATCACCTGGGCCCATGTCACTGCCTTTAGGCTGAGGCAGCGTGAAACCCTTTCTGGTTTTGAGAGTGCCAGAGAGTCCCGTCTTCTAGCAGTAAGCTTTGCCCAGTGGAGGCTGGAATTCTTGAGAGCTAAACAGCAGTTGTTGGGAGAGCGAAGACACAAGCAGCAGGCACTTTGTCAAGCCAAAGCCTATCACCGCTGGCGATTGGCCTCCAGGGGACGGAAAGCCTTGCACCTAGGTTCTGTGGCCACTATGGAACAGGTAAGGAGAGCCAAGGACATAACTCTCTGCTTTCTTGTGAGGACCACAGTTGGTTTTCTGGACATTGAGATGCATTGATAGGGCACCTGAGGTGACTACTTACTTTCTCTAAGTAGTCTCTGCTTTGAAATGTTTACAGACGACACGCGCAACCTCACTGCAAAATTCTGGAGCTGATTACAGCAACAATCTGGAGTAAGGCATTAAGAAATGGGACATTTCAAATCTTTGCTGTAAGATGACATGGGATGATGACTGTCTCTGGAGAACAGATGAGCAGTCAGAGTTGCAGTCTTTCTCAAAAAGCTCACAGCTAGCAAGCCATAAAGAAGTCAATTGACTAGGAAGGGCTGAGTCAGTTCTGTTGGCATCTCAGTTGTGCAGTTTCTGACCGAGGGTCATATTAAGCCACCTGCAGGGGTATGAATGTGCATGTATGTGTAAGGCTCCTCTGTGTGTGTGTCTTGTGTTGGCTGCAGGTCTGTTATCTCTATTTTCAGGCCTGCAACTACTGGACAAAAGCAGCTGCCCTCTCCCAGTGCTTGCGGCAGTGCAGTATCCTGATAGGTGCTAAGAAGATCAGGAAGATGTCTCTGTCGTGGTCCATGAGTAAGAAAATTACCCCTATTTCTCTGGGGCCGTGTGGGGAGTGTGGGTGAGAAGGGGAATAGTGTTCCCTAGTGACAAATGGCTGAAGCTTCTCTGTGAACAAAGTGTTTGTGGCAGTGGGACTTTGAGGGCTGCTTCTGGCTTCAGGAGCCAAAGGATAAGGGCTCCTGCTGGCTCTGATCAGTCTCTCCCTAGCTGCAGTGTTATCCTGTGTGTGATTTCTTTTTCTTTTATAGAGAAGAGAGGATGCAGAGAAAAAGGTTCGCTGCTAGTAGCAGCTGCCCGCTTGAGGCTTTTTCCCAGTGCTGTTCACTACTGGCTGATGATTTACAGAAATGAAAGCACGGTGGAAAGACAGCCTCTCCATCAGATGCCAGAGAAACTTGATGTGCTGGGATTCATGCCTGCACATGCTAGAATCCGGGAGAACAATTGTGAAGTGGGCTCTGAGGATCCAGAGAAGAAATGGCTTGGGTAAGCACTGTGGAAAGTTCTAGACTTCCTCTTTCAGTGGGATGTCAGCAGGGAAGGAGTCGCTCATGAGTCTTTTGGTCTGACGAAGCTTCTCATCCCCTCTTGCCTGCAGGAGGAAGTATCTGAGGTGGTGGCACCACACAGTGATGCTGCGTCAGTGCCAGCGTGGCAGGAGGCTGCGCTGTCTGGCGAGGGCCTGGCAGCAGTGGAAGGAGGCCGGCAGCGTGGCACTGCTAGTGCGGGACCTGGTATGTGTCTCATGCTATCAGGCAGGACTGCTCTGCTTGCAGCCTCACACCCAGGAGGGGAGACCCCAGGAGTTTAACAAGTACCAGGGTGTAGTGGAAATCTTGGTCTTCTTCAGCTACTTATACAACCTTTCTCTTTGAAATGCCAGCCTGGCAGACTGGCATAATCATATATTTGTTTGTACTTTGCATTATTTAACACATCGGAAGCTGAGACTCAGGATAATTTGTGTAGCTTATCTGCTAAGTCTACAGCAAATATTGCATCTTTTTTTCATCTGTATTCCTGACAAATCCTGCTGATGTTCATAGCTTACCAAGGGTGGTCATCTGGTCTCACCTTTCTCTTGGTCCCAGCCACCTACAGAACACACTGATATTCTTTGGCATTCTGAGGTGTGTTCTAACCTGTCTGTGAGAGAGGCTGATGCGCATGTAAAGATAGTCACTGAGGAGCTGTAGCTACAGCACAGCCAAGGCACCTTGCTTCAGGGTGTTGTGCCTTAACTAACTGCGGGGTTTGCAGAAGATAAATTCAGCAAGAGCTATGGTAGCTGTCACCTTCGTTTGCTAATTGGTGCAGTGTTGTTCAAGAGGTCCCAGGGAAAGTGACTGGAAAGAAGGTGGGACTAAAGGGAAGTGATGGGATTTGCCTGCCAGAGCTCACCTTATCTGCTCGATCTATCTTTTTCAGGACAAACAGCGGCTCATGGAAAAGGCCTGGAGGATATGGAGACGACACCACTTGCAAAGTTGTGTGGTGCAGAGTGTTTTGGAGGAGGAAGCCAGAAACCTACTCTCTCACGTAAGCATTTCTGACTGCTTTTATTTTATTATAGATTCCAAGCGTCTGGCACATAGTCCTAAACAGTTGCATTGCCTCAAGAGTCAAAAGTTTTACATCAAAGCTCCAGACACCAATTACTGTTCTGAAAACATCTGCAATTGCTGTTACTGCTTGAGAAGTGATATATAATTAAGGGTTTGGATCCATGTGCTCCTCTTGTTCCTGAAAAGGGTTAGATCTCTACAGTAATGCAAGAGCAACAGGAAAGGGTCTCACAAAATTGGCCATGCTAGTAAATGGCATGGCCATTGCTAAAGAAAGAGCTGTGATTACTGGTTCTGTGCGGGTGGCTTCAGCCCCTCAGAGATAATCTGAATATTTGATTTGTTCACTCTACTATTTAAGGCATTTGGAAGGTGGCACCAGCTAACAACACTCCAGCTGGAGAGGAAAGGACATTGCTAAGTGGCAGGAGGCTGCCTGCTGCTAATCATCTCGGGACAGTCAAGAGGATACAGCCAGCTTCCACAACAAAGAATTGTTCCTGTGAAGTCAAGAGGATATACAGACCACTGCTGACACGATTAAAGTAATACTGCAGGCATCATAACCAACGCACAACCAGCAAGAGATGGTATCTAGTGAAATGTTCTATTCGGAGAACTGTTATCCTACTTGTCTACAGCCACAAACCTGGAACTTACTTCCTTTTCTTACAAGGTTGTATTTATTTCTCATTTTGATCCTGATTTTGTTGATTGGAACTCTGATTAAAGGTCAAGCCACTTTTATAGGTTCTCCCTTTACTCAGCGTTTCTTCCAGAGCGAGAGCTTAGTGCTTGTGCAGGAGAGTTTAACATTTGTTTGCTAAGAAATGAGCAGAAGCCTGCTTATGCGAGCCCTTCATCTTGTTGATTCCCGAGTCTAGACTGTCCCTGTGAATGCACAGGTCTTTATTTTTAGATAACCTTCTTCCTTTGGTGGTGATTCCCATATGGCCCATTCCTCCTCCCTCTGTGCAGATCCATTAGCTCTTCATTAAGGTTTCCAGTAAGTGGCCGGCTTCCTGCTTCCTGCTGCTTCATTTCAGAACTGAATGGACTGAAGATGAAGAAACCTGCTGGGAACAGCCGAGCACCAAAAGCTTTGCTGAGCCAAGACAGGCGTGTCCAACCCCCGACCCTCTTATTACTTGCTCCTGTGATTGATGCCCTGTAATTACCGTAGGTATATGAGCCCAGGCTCAGATAGCTATAATGAGAGGGTCTGAAGAAGCTGGAAAGGGCTTTTCTTCCATGCTTGTTTAAAAGAGATGCTGGCAGCTTGGCAAGGATCTTGAAATCCCACTGGGACCAGCCTTAAGCCAGTGTTTGTCCTAGCCTGTGGTAGCTTTGGGGGATTGTTTAGTGCAACTGTAACAAAGCTGCCTCCTTGTGCTCCCCAGCCCCTTGTTGCAATGCTCCAAACCTAAGGCTGATAGGCGTTTGGGCAAGATAGGGTATCTTTTCCTGCAAGTATTGGGAAAGTGGGAGCACAGCTCCCGTGCCTTGCAGCCCTGAGCCCAAAGCTGCAGCTGGTTGCTCTTGCTAAGTGTAGGGTTGATGTGGTTTTGTTCCACTATGGCACTTTCTCTGTATTAATTTAAGGTCTTTATTGGAAATATTGTCAGAACTGCTCTAGGAACAAGCGTTTTCTTAAAACCTTGGGCCTGAGATGAGTTTGCAAACACATTTTTTGTGCTGCTTGCAGGAGTGTAACTTTGTGCAAGAGCCATTTGCATTTTTATGCATTTTATTCTCCTTATTCAAAGAAGCACTGTGATTTCTACTCATTTGCAGACATAAGTGAAATTCACGTATTCCTAGCAAAAGACAAACAGGAAATAGAGTAAAAAGGGGAAAAAAAATCTTCGGGAGTGAATATGAAAGAGCCTGACAGGATCTATTTGATCCCAACTGATCTTAGGAGTGCACTGAAAGAGTAGCTTGAACTTCATTTTAGGATCGATACTGTGCAATAGGCTCCTTGCATAGGCACTGCTAATAGGAGTGGTTTTGATTGTGCAGCAGCATTTCTGGAATGAGAGGATGACCAATAGGCCCCTGAAGATCATCATATCTGTATGCAAGGGTTCTCCTACACCTCTAATCAACACAGCATTGATTAGCCCCTCTTCACCCTGCTGGCCTTCAAGCTCAGCCTACATTCTCAGCTCAGAGGTTCCGACGGTTCTGGCTGCTGTTCAGTGAAAAGGGATCAGGGAGCCTTTGTACTAAGGATAGAAAAGCATGTAGTGTAGACAGATTAGAGAGCTAACTTGGCTCTGTGCAGAGGTGGACTTTAGGAGTGTGTGGTCCACTTTGATCCTGAGAGGAGCTGCTTTTTTTCTCTCCTTGCAGTCAGTGGATGGAAGGAGGAGATAAAGGAATGCAGGAGGAATTTTCACTGCTCTTTTGGAGAATTCAACAGCTCAAAAGTGTCATCCACAACCTGCCAGAGGCAGTTTTCAAGTGGGAAGTCATTGTCCACCAAATTGACCAAGTAGTAGTTGTCATGGATGTACTGGATGATCATGCGAGAAGGTGACTCCTCTTCATAGAGCTTAGCCCATTGCTCAATCCACAGTGCAAAGGCCTCATCCTGCCAAAGAAAAGGGAAAAAAAGTGTGTGTGGGTGTGTAACACGTTAGAGCTTTATTTTCATACTACCTCATAGGACAAGGCAATGTCATGTATGGCTGGCAAGCATGTCGCTTGTTTCTTTTTATCTTGGAGAAAGAGGCAAGAGCCCAGGGTTTTGTTTTACCACAATCAGTTGTAAGTGTGAACACAACTGAAAGCAAATACAACCTGCAGTAAAATGGCTCAACACTGCCTCTGTGCGAGTCGGGAGGGAGAGACACAGCCCCAGAGCTCTGGAGACTACTACAGTAACACTGGTAGCTCTCTAGCCTCATCTTACAGGTCTTTAGAGTGTGTGCAATGCTTTTGTTAGGACAAGGCTCTGCTGGGAAGTGGAAAGAGCTGTATTTGGACCTCAGGCTAGTATCACCAGGACGCTCAGTTGTGAGTAGCGTTACAGATGTGAGGGTACAAACAAACAAGACCCTGGACTCCCTGCGCATGACAGCACTGTACCCTGCAGGAGGGAGGACTCACCTTCCAGAAGAGGAAGCTTACAGGATCGACCACAGTGGGCTGGATGATCTCTCTGCCTGGAAAGATGCCCCAAGTGACAGCATTGGGTTGCAGCTCAGGAGCATTGGTGATATTCTGGCCCTGCAAAAGGAGGGAAATGCCTTCTGAAGCAGCTGCTGGAAAAGGAGGTATTTGCTGAGCCAGTTCATTTACCCTGTCCTTGCTAAGAGATGAGACAGCTGCTGCGTGTCACAGTTGACCTGTTTCATCTTCCCCTCCTTTGATATGCCACTGTGTTCCTGGGGATGTCTGAATCTTTGATATTTGCCTCTCCCTCAAGGTGGTGAAAGGAAAGTATCCCATAACCAGCAACCTACCTTGACGTTGACAATGTGGTAGTTCACCCGCGTCTCATACTTCTTCAGCACTTTGAGCAGGGCCGTGACGATTTCACTGGAGGTGAAGAACTCTAGGTATGCCTGCAGCAGTGGGGAAGGGGCAGAGTAAGAGCTTTAACTCATAGCAGGGCTGGGACTTACAGAGTATCTATGAGAACAGAATCATGCTAAGGCAGCCTCATCTGCTGGGAGGAGAATCCAGGGGTCTCAGCTGGGCTCTTCCAGGCACCCCGCCATTCCCAGTTCTCTTCTTTTGTTTGCAGTCCTCTGCTCACATAGCCTAATTCTGTTACCTCCCCCTTTCCTCCATTTACTGCTGCTCTGTGCTTGGCTGCTCTCAACAACTGCTTCCCCTCCCCCTCATTTCCTGGCTATTGTGGTGGATGATGGATTTCCCCTTACCTCAAGGGATTTTTTTTTTTTTTTTTTTTTAAAGGAAATCGTAACTGTGTTTGCCATCTGCTTGTCTTAAGGCTTTAGCAATTTGGATTTCCTTTGAACATGGTTGCTTTGTTCCCTAGTCATAGCCTGGCATTTACCTTGACAGAGCAGGTTCCTATCACTGCCCTTACTGGCTAGGCTTGGCAGTGCTGGAGAGCAGCTCTGAAGAGGGCTTCCAAAGGCAGGACACTAAAAGGAAGGTGTGGAAGGTAACACTGCTTTGCAGGCCACAGAATGAAGCTGGCAACTTTCTGAATAGTAGAGCAGAAGTGCTATGTGGTGGAGGTAATTAGTGGAGAATCCTGCCTTAGATTAGGATAGAGTAAAAAGAAGGAACTGTTTTGAAAGGGAAGAAAAGAGCTGCAGAAGTAAGCCACAGCAATGCTATAGTCTGTCTCCAGTGACACCAGAGGAGCTCTTCCTTGTCTTAGCACGAAGGCATTTGTATAAGGAACTGGTGAAGTATCTGTGTGAAAGTCTGTCCACCTAACAGAGACCAAACAGGGATACCTAGCCCAGAGGAATGCAGTACCTTTTGGAAGACATAACCCCCACTGGGCCCCCAGCCTACAATGGGGTCCGTGGATGGTTTGCCATTGATGTTTGGCTGGGAGTTTATGGTCAAGATTCCTCGTCTGTTGACTTTCTCTAGCTGCTCCTTCAGAAGGTTGGTCTCAGTAGCAAGAGGGTCATCATTCCAAGGCATACACGTTACCTGCCAGAAAGAGAGAGGATGTCTCACCATGGATGCAATAATCCTTTGGTTAACAGCCACATGTTGAAGGAACTCAGAGGTATTCTAATTTTGTCAAGTACAACTCCCTCAGGAGACAGTTCCCAAGCTTGGTTCGAGGGGCAGAATCTCCTCAACCCTGAGAATGGCTGCCAAAGCCTATACTGCAGGTTCTCCCACACTGCAGCAGTTTCCTTCTTATGCCGAGTCCTAGCTCTGGCTGCTGGATTCCATATGGTAGGAGCATCTCATTATCTTAGCAGTTTCTTTTGGACAAAGGGGATGTGAATCCTTGTTTAGCAAGACAGAGTAGGAAGAGCAAGAAGAAATAAGAACTGTTGTCCCTGCCACAATGACCTGCCCTTCCTGGGCCATCACTCACCCTATGTCCGTTTTTGTTGGGCTCTCCGGTGATGTAACATGTGAACACTTCAAAGACACTCTCTTCACTGGTTAGCTCTTCTCCCCACATCTTCAGGAGCTCCTCCCGGGGAGACTTACTCTTCAAGTAGAAGAGATAATAGTCCTTCAGCTCCCCAAAGGCTGGAGAGGAGGAGTTACCCCTGTGAGGGGAAGCAAACACAGGATTAATAGACCACCGAGGAATAAGATGAGCTCACTTGGTGATGCAACACAACAGTCACCTGAGTAGAGGAAGACTATTCAAGATAATCTGACCATCAAGAGACCAAAAGCCTCAGCATTTGTAGTGTTATTATCCTCACCTCCCTGAACTCAATTAACTGGAAAATACTTCAGGAAGAAACCACCATTTCAGCCACTTCCTGAGCCCAAAGCTGAAATCAGGTGTGCAGCAGACTTGCATTCAACCCCTCTACCTCCCTACCAGCTTACCATCGGCCATTGGGAAAATCATCCCACTCTTGAGTTCGATAGATGTAACTCTTTGGCCTAGAGGACCAGAATATTGGCCGAACATCTTCAACTCTTCGTTTGGGGTGAGCACTGACTGCCCAGGGCAGAGGCCGCCTGTACAAGAAGAGCAGAATTTAACAAAATTCTTCTGCTGACTTTCCACAGGAGGCTAGAAACCCTCCTCCTGGATAAATTGACCCCAGGAGAGAGCAAATAACGGGGACTGAAGACAATGAGAAGGAGGACAGGTAGCTCTTCATCCTTTATGGGAAAATCTTACCCCATGCCCTCCCCTCAACAGACACCCAGCGAGCCTAAGTGGTCCTGTAAGTGGTTAACTGCAGGACTGACGCCCAAGATGGAATGAGGAGAGAGAAAGGAAATATGTGAATCTTTTTTTTTTTTTTTTTTTTTGTTGTTGTTTGTGTTGTTGTTTTTAAAAAAAGTTTGGTCTCCTTTA
>JAVCKT010020802.1:62708-74589 GCA_032273925.1 Rhynchotus rufescens
GCAGTAGGACCATTTTCATAAAGCTCCAGAAAGCTGTGAGGTTCCCTTTTCCAGCTGCAAGTCTCAGGAGCTGACTGTTTCAATCTTATACCTGGAAGTGTTCATTTCTTGCTACTTCTTATTTCCTCAGCTCTTCTGTTCCATGGCGGCCACCTTCACTTTGAATTTCTTCCGCTCTGGGATTCAGTTTGGGAGTTGGGGGTCTTTCCAGCTCCCTGGGCTGCTGAACTTTGGGGAATTTAAGGTAAATTTTAGTGATGGTAAGTTTTCCCCTCTGGTCTCTTTGGTTTGGTGCTTTTTGGTTTTCTAGATACATACCTGTATTTAAATGAAGATAGTTGATACTTAGCTGCAATGTTTAGAGCTGAAGACAGGAGTTTTCTGCGTTGGTCACTGCTGATCAAAGTCTGCTGTGGAGACAGAAGTATTGGTAAGGAATTGCAGCAACTATTCTGAGGCCTTTTTATGCTTTTGTGCCCTTAGTGCTCTGAGTCTGATAAAAAATGCCACCTCTGGACAGCTGTGGACTTGGGCTTCTTCATTCTGATGGGGATTGTAGGAGGTCTTCTTGGAGCCACCTTCAATTGCTTGAACAAGAGACTTGCAAAGTACCGTATGCGGAATGTGCATCCCAAGCCAAAGCTGGTCAGGTATTTGAGCTCCCTTGAGTTTGTAGATGCATTTCTGATCTTTGTTCCGTGTCCCAAAGCAAAGATATTGATTTAGAAAGCCCAGTGAGAGGGCTCTGAGGGATCTATTCCTATTGAAATCACAAAATTAAGCATTCATGGAGTTTGAACAGAAGTACCAGAAAGCAGATGTTAAAGTCCTTCTGCATTTCTGTAGTTACTCAGGCAGTATAAAGAGAGCAGGGATCCACTTGTAGGGACCGTGGGGGGAGCTCTTTATAGCAACAGCTATTGCTCAACAAAGCAGAGCTTTATCTCCATGCAGTTTTTTTCTATGCCATGAACAAACATATATGGAAGAAACAGGTGATCCCATTCATTTATTATTTTTTTTTTTAATTAAATCCACAGTTGAGTTCTGTTGGTGTCATTTAGAGAGAGGATTGTATGTAGTTTTGGAAAATAGTTTTTTTGTCTGCTATAGACAAAACTTTCTAAAGAAGAAGCTTTGAGGCGGTGGGAAAAAAATGTGTGTTTTGTCTACTAGGAAAGAAAAGAGATAGAGACTACATACTGTGATCTTCATGCTGTCTAGACAGGATAGACGTTAACCTTGTAAGCATCCACAGAACATGATTTCTGTCCGTGTGAACAGCTTCATCACCGAACCCTTCCCTATGGCTTTTTGTATGTGACTACTGTTTGCTCTCTGGTTAGAAAAAGCTCCTCTGTGGAGCAAGCAATAAAAAGTAGAAGCAATGCAGGTCCTGCCAATCGAGTTCAATAGCCAGGACCCTCCACTTAGTAGCGTCTCTTGTTTTACATGTTAAACAAATTCTATTGGCTGTTTAAGCTACTTCTTCCTGCCACCTTTTCACAACTAGACCAATGTGAAATGTCTAAGTCTGAATTCCGTGCATTTCTTCTGCTGTGTGCTTACAGAGTCTTGGAGAGCCTGCTGGTGGCACTGACTACTACAGTTGTGGTCTTTGTGGCTTCCATGGTTCTGGGGGAATGCCGGCAGATGTCTTCCACCAGTCATAGTGGCAATGGTACTCTGAGCTTGCAGGTAAGAGCTCTTATGTGAAAAGTATGTGTCCTTGTAGTATTAATCATCCTCCAGAGAGATACTAGCATAAAATGAACTCTTGGCAACATACCAACATAGAATACCTACCCAGAACTTCAGTGAAAGACTTAATACACAGTTGGGAGCTCAGGGTGATGATGAAAGCTGCCCTTTGTGCTTCCTATTTTGGCAAGGTAGCTCAAGCTGAGAATTGGTGAGTCCATCTGTGCAGCAGGCCCTCTATTTTCTATTCATGTTTTGGATTAAACTTCCCTCGGTGTGTGCTGAAAGCCCTGCACAGAAGAGTTTCTCCCATTCTGTACAGAGGGAAAACTAGTAGGCACTGACATAAAATTTTCCTCTTTGTATTCTGCATTAGAGTATGTCAGAGGATGTGAATTCAAGCATCAAAACTTTTTTCTGCCCAAATGAAACCTACAATGATATGGCAACGCTCTTCTTCAACCCACAGGAGTCAGCTATTTTGCAGCTCTTCCACCAGGATGGTGAGTAGCTAGATGACAGTACCCATACCTTGCTTAGGCTTCACAGCTTACTCTTGCTTGAAGCCATGCTGTCCTAAGAATCATAAGACTAGAACATCTTCAAGCCCTCATGGCTTTGGGAGTCTGACAGTACACTAGATGAAGGCCCTGTCTGGGAAGTAAGACCTATTCTTCCCCTCTTTATGCTTTCTTTTAGTGTTTTTGTGTTTGTACTGTGAGATTAGGTAGATGTTGTGAGATAACAGCCTTCTATGAGCTGGGGGGTGGGTGGACCAAGTTGGTAGTCTTTGACCAACAGACCTTTACTGCTTTAGACATGATTCTTCTTGTGTTGCAGGTACTTTCAGCCCAGTCACACTCTCCTTGTTCTTCCTTCTCTATTTCTTACTCTCCTGTTGGACCTATGGGATCTCTGTACCCAGTGGTCTTTTTGTGCCATCACTGCTTTGTGGGGCTGCCTTCGGACGCCTGGTCGCCAACCTCCTCAAAAGGTGCCCTGTGTGTGTGTGTGTTTATGATGGCGCTGCAGATGCACACTGAGCTCCCAGTTAGGTTATTCTAATCTTGGGGCTCTGTGTTTCACCTTAGCTATATTGGCTTGGATCACATCTACTCAGGAACCTTTGCACTGATTGGGGCAGCAGCCTTCCTGGGAGGAGTGGTCCGCATGACAATCAGCTTGACAGTCATCCTGATCGAATCCACCAATGAGATCACCTATGGACTCCCAATAATGATCACCCTCATGGTGAGCGCGGGGTCTTAGCTCAGGCTTCTTGCTGTCTGCTTGAAAGCTGGCTAGTCCTGACCCTCTTCCCCTCCAAAGCAACAAGATCAGGAATCTTGCATGTGGAGCAACAGTTCAGTTGATCTTCTGTTTGCTTTGCAGGTAGCCAAATGGACAGGAGACTTTTTCAACAAAGGCATTTATGACATCCATGTGAACCTGCGAGGAGTGCCCCTTCTGGAGTGGGAAACGGAGGTGGAAATGGATAAGTAAGATTTCTCTTCTTGGCAGGCTGTGGGTTAGTTTGTCCTCAGACAGTAATGAAGTAGTGGGAAAGACGATGCTTTTTCCTCTCTGAACTTGACTGCACCAACTTCTGTGAGAGGAGTTGGATGCAATGCATGATGCCAGCAGCAGGAAAGGTATGCTAGAGCCCTTTCCAAGGAACTGACCATCTCAGGAGCAGATCTTTGAGGTTCAGCAAGAACTTGGTGAAAATGCTGTTGCGCTGATCTTTGCTCCTTGCCTGTTTTCATGGTCTTCCCTCCTGCCTTACTTTCTCAATAGTTATGTTCTTCTAACTGGAACCTTTGTCCTTGTCTGCAATGCATTGATACGTTATTATATAAAAAAAAACAAGTGCTAGGACTGGAAGAGCAGAAGTGATGTGAACACCAGTTCAAGGACCTGGCAGAAGTAAACCACAGCAGATTGCTTGAGGGTCCCTTTTTTTAGGGACTAGTTTGTTTCCTTGCTTTTCTGTGACCAACCTTCTGCCAGTGACATGATGCATCCTGCAGTTGTGTTTTTCTCTCTTTCTACAGGCTGCGAGCCAGTGACATCATGGAACCCAACCTGACATATGTGTACCCCCATACCCGGATCCAGTCGCTTGTGAGCATCCTTCGTACCACTGTCCATCATGCCTTCCCTGTAGTGACTGAGAACCGTGGCAATGAGCGGGAGTTCATGAAGGGAAATCAGCTGATAAGCAACAACATCAAATTCAAGGTAGGAAGCTGCTTGTTCAATAATTTGAAGGGTAAAGAGCTTTGGGCAGGTAGAAAGCACATTCCCATATTATCTAGGCTTTTGGCAGTGTAGGATTCAGATGCTGCAATGAGGACTGTGTTTCGTTCTGGTCTTTCATTCACATGTAAAGGCAGATACATGGGCTATACTCTCAGAAGCAAAAGTTTAATAGGGCCCTAAGTAACCTCTCAAGGGCAGTGGTGGAAAAAGGATTGAATTCAGCTCTGAAGTACTGAATTTACCTTTTGAGATCAGTAATAGGTGCCTTACTATTTCTCTTTGTAGGATAGGGAAAATGATCTAATCTTTTGGGAAACTTAAAAATTGGATGAAGGTCAGGGGAATGGAAAATGAATGCACTGGTGACATACTCATGTTCTAGCAAAAAAATATATTGGACTTTCTAAACTCCAGCTTATCTATCCAATGAGAGTACAGTCCTGTTTCTTCTTAAAAGTACCTGTAATAGCAGTGACTGAGAAACACCTTATTTGGTGATATAAAACAAATCAAATAATTAAGTCTCTGTTAATAATAGTTACACTGCTCAGTGAGTACTGAAAATTGCTTGTTGTGTCCAGAAATCTAGCATCCTTACCCGAGCAGGAGAGCAGCGCAAGAGGAGTCAGTCCATGAAATCTTACCCTTCAAGTGAATTGCGTAACATGTGTGACGACCACATAACAACAGAGGAGCCACCGGAAAAGGAGGATCTCTTGCAGCAGATGCTAGAGAGAAGGTAAGATCTTGGAAGGGACAAATAAATGGAAATAATGTTTCTCATGATGCTTCTTAGAGCTTCTGTTATCCTGTAGGTTGAAGGAAGCAGTACTAGCGTCCCCATTTTTTTTGCAAGAAAGGGCTCAAAAGCCAGAGGTACTCGAGACACCTGTGACTGAGTCCAAGGCTGATGATGTTCAACTTGTTAACTTTTGTACAAATGCCCATCCAGAACTATTTCTTGGAGAGGATGCAATGCCTGAGGAAATGCCCTATATATAGAATCTGCTATTGTCTTGCCTGCTGAAGTTTGAAGGGCCTGCAAAGCCTCTAGAGAAAAGAAGCTAATGATCTGCTGCCATAATACTAATACAGCTATTGTGTTTGTTCTTTTGGGGTCTCTCTTCAAGCTCGTGCAATTTATAATGTGATGTTAAATTTATCACAGATATACCCCCTATCCCAACCTGTACCCTGACCAGTCACCCAGTGAAGAGTGGACCATGGAGGAGCGTTTCAGACCTTTGACCTTCCATGGCATGATCTTGCGCTCGCAGCTCGTCACCCTCCTTGTCAGGGGAGTTTGTTACTCTGAGAGCCAGTCGGTGAGTCTTCCTGATTTGTTCTTACTGGGAAAGTGTCTGTAGCACTGACACCGGTATGAGGATTTATGTTTGAGGCCCATTTTCTGCAAGACTGTTGCTCCTGTTGTGATCGGTATAGATCTGACAAGAATTGGACAGCAGATCCATCACTCCCTCAGCTAAACGCCTAGTGTTGTTTTGAGCTTGCACTGGACTAGAAGATGAGCTGCTGCAAGTGCCTGTCTAGAAGCTGTGTGTGTGGGCATGGGGGGAGGAGGAGATGAGGATGAGCGAGAGGAGTAGGAGGACTTGTTTGCTGTGCTGCTTGCAGCCCACTGCACTGTTTGCAAAGATGACAGATCCGTTCAGTAGGATTTGTTTTAATTTCAGAGTGCCAGTCAGCCCCGTCTGTCCCACGCAGAGATGTTAGAAGATTATCCCCGCTATCCAGATATCCATGACCTGGACCTCACGTTGCTGAACCCTCGCATGATAGTGGTAAGAGATGTTCTGCAGTGTGGTAGTGTTTCCTGAAACATATTTAAGACTGTCTCAAACCTTTAAATGTTTGTGTATTCCCCCATGAACCCACCCTGGAAATCACTTGCCATATCTGCTGTGACATGATGTCCCACATGACTGCTTTAGTTTTGGAGTAGGACTCTGACTGTCTAGTTTAGCTTCCTTAAAATTAGACTTTTGCTTGAGTGAGATGGGACTTGTACACTGATGGTATCTCTCTGGAGCTACCCACTGTCTGCTCTTAGCTCTGTCAGTGCAGGGTTGTCTTTCTCTTTTTGGTAGGAAGGTTGCTGAAGTACTGAAAACACATCTTATAAATGATGCTATAAACGATACCATTCTTATTCTTACATAGGATGTCACACCATACATGAACCCGTCACCATTTGCTGTCTCTCCAAACACTCATGTGTCACAAGTCTTCAACCTCTTCAGGACAATGGGACTCAGACATTTGCCAGTTGTGAATGCAGTGGGAGAGGTGAGTCCTTATTTGCTTGTTGTTTGGATTGAGCAAGGAAGCAGCTATGTTTTTGTAATGATCTGCCCTTTGGGAAAGTTAAAATCAATTTTAGCATTTAGCAATTTTTAATGGAATCAGCATGTGTTCTTGAGACCCTGAAATGTCATTGTTATTACTGTGACTTCATTAACCATTCATTATATTGAATGCTCCTTCCTCCCAAAATGAGCAGGACTTGCTGTCTTTCTTCTGCTCTGGTTGACAGCAAATGGAGGCTCTTTCTACCTTATAACCATTGAGAGGCCTCGAACCCGCTAGGGACCACTAATTTAGCTTCATATTTGACAGCTTTATCCAAGGCCATGTGCAGAATTTTCTCTGTGTTGGAGCAGGAGGTGTTTCTGTTGGACAGGAACTTGCATTCTGTCCTTACTTGTAGGAGCTGAAAAATAAAAAATAATTCTCGAATTGTTTGTGCTTGATTCACTTTAGTCATCTCTTTGCCTTCTACAGTGCTCAGGAATAGTCAGCAGGTGTCAGTAACTTCCTATAAATACAATGACAACTCATGTTTCCTTTAAGCCTGAGCAGCAAAAGAAATTTTGGTGATAATAGCCATAACTGATGCATCCTGTGAGACAATATGAGTGCTTGCTTGGTGGTGTGGGTTTTTTTGCTTTTTTTGACCTGTTAGGGTTCCTAATAACAATCTCACAGAGCCTTTACTGAAAATGAGAGCTGTTGACTGGTTCCAAATTTAATACAAGATGCTCCTGCAGTACTGAATACTAGAGAGCAGCCTGGTTTTTAGCTCTTCCACTACGTAAAATCACTGAAGTGTTTCATCCACTGAAATGTTGTTTGAGAGTTCCCCTAGCAGTCTGGAATGAGGCTCTTTGGTGACCTGCCAGCTAGTGATGGCCAATGTGTGCTCAGTACTTAACGAGTTCCTAGCATCTCTATTTTGCTCTCCAAAGCTTCTGTATCTGATGTGAAATGTCTGCAGTTCTGTCAAATGGCAAACCAGATAGATAAGTCTGTAGCGAAGCCTTAAAACACAGTTTCAATCATTTCAAATTATTTTTTTCCAAAGGGTTTAATTGCATCTTTACATTCTCTAGCAAAAGGCTTTATAGAGGAAAAAAGGATTTTTTAGATAAATAGTGCTGTGTCCAAACAGAACACCAGCCATTAAGCTGTCCATTTAGGTGTAGTTAAAGCAGTGTGCATTGCCTGCTGTCCAGCTGTGGGAGAGGTGGCATTGTTTTGGTGAGATTGGAACTTGAGCTCTTTTTAACTGTTTTGGTTAAGAACTTTCTGCAGGTTCCTGCTTGTGTGTGGTGTTTTCTTTATTTGTTGCTCTTGTTGGAAAGAACAGCTTTACCATTAGTGTCCTAGTGGTGCGTCCGTGATACTGATTTGTGTCTCTTTTCCTCTTTCCTTCCTCTTTAAGATTGTTGGGATAATCACTCGGCACAACCTGACCCACGAATTTCTACAGGCAAGATTGCGACAACACTATCAGACCATTTGATGCCCCTACGTGCCCTTTGGCTACCTCCTTCTCCCAAGCCTGCACATGAGCTCGCATTCTTCTTGGACCCACAAGGCCCAAGACTTGCCGTTGGCTTCTCACATGCATATCAAGCCTGGGGACCTGGACAACATCTTGCTAGCCAGAGAATTAGAGGAGCTGCCTGAGTCCAGAGCTGTTGACTGGTCTCAAGCACTTGGTTTGACCACTCCTAATCCATTTTTTTTCTCTTCCTGTGCCCCAGCCATCTCCCTTCATCAGATGTTGTCCTGACATTGTACTTTCTACTACTTTGTTTTGAGTTGGGCTACTTGAGATGTTTGGAAAAAAGGATCATATAGTTCCGGTGTATCCTGTGCAGAGAACTGCAGCATCTTTTCTCTGCCCATCTCCTCTTTGTCTCCCCTTTCCTCTTCCTCCCTTGTTCCTGCAACTGTTGCCTTATTTGTGTGAGAAAGAGATTGCTGGCAAGCCAAGGCTAGGAGGAGATATGGCAGTTTGAAGTTCCAGGCTAGGTTTTATTGAGGGGAAAAAAAAAAAAAAAGAACAGCTCTGGAAATTCATTTCTCCTTGCTAGTGCTCCATTACCTGTATTTTTTCACCACTGTCTTGATTCCCTTCTATGACTTCCTTTCTTGATAGTAGCCGACTTCTGAGAGCACCTCAGTAAGTCAGGAATCCAAAATTGCAGAGCATCTCAGAAAAGAGATTCCTTTTTTTCCCTATTAGCTGCTACTGCTATTATGTCCCATTAGACTCTTTTAAGACACTTTGTGGCACTCCTCTTTATCACTGCCCTGTCACTCCTGCATTTCTTAGCATTTCTAACACAGAATCCTTGTACTGTTCCAGCAGTGAGAGCCAGGGACACCTTTCTGGTCGTGGCTGTGGACCAGGGAGCCCCATTTCCTCCGAGCATAGGGAAGTGGTGGTTGCTTCCTGGAGGCATCTGTAACTGATACCCCATCTCTACCTTTGGCAACCTTATCTGAGTGTCCTGAGAGGAACTGGCGTCACTTCAGACTATTGTACAGGAGAAATACTTGGTGCTGGTAACTGACAGGCAAGACTCTACTGTGGGGTGATAAGTGGGGTTGTTTGTGGCTCTGAAAATGCTTGGAATAATGTTAGTAACTGCAACGGCCAAATGTCCGTAAGGGCAATATTAGCACTTAGAAGCCAGTTGCAGCCAGCTTGGTGCTTTAGCAGGTACCATCCTGGCGAGCACCTGTGTTGTTCCAGCGGGCACTTGCCCTTATGAGTTTTGCATGCAGATAAACTCTGTGGGAAGGCAGCCTTGTGCCTCCGGGGGAACACAGAACCGATGGGCTTGATAAAGCACAGATCATTCTCTAGGCCAAGAGACTGGATGAAGTAACATGGGGAATGTATCCCAGGGATAGCTTCTCCACAGCCTCAGCATTCCTGTTAACCTGTTGCCTGCCATAAAAGGTCAAGCTAAATTAGTTATCTGTGGCAGGAGAAAGTCGGGCATTATTGTATTTTCTAAACCCAGGATCTGTATGGAAGATTCTGCTGGAGGTTCTCCTAGTTAAGTGTAGGGAAGGTAAACCCTTTCATTATGTACATGAAGACACTAAAGCTGTTAAATTGGCCCCTTTAACTGACTTTGAGGAAGCTGCTTGTGCCAGGGCAGTGCTCTGCAAGCTGCTGAGTGTTGAGCTCTACCACAGTTGAGACTAGGAGGAGATTTTGTGGCCAGAACACTTACCATACTCTTGTTAGGCTTCTTATAAGTCACTTTTTGCTGTGATAAAGTTTGTGGATGCTCATGTGGTTTTTGCAGCCCAGCTATCTGGGGAACAGATTTATTCTCCTGCTGTGTTTATTTCAGAGCCGCAGGAGTGAGGGGATACATTTTGTCCTGCAAATGAGAGAGAACTTGGTCTTACAGGTGGTTCCTAATGCAAAGTTTAGGGCACAATTAGTCCTTCTCATGCAGGGCATGGCACAGCTCAGATGGAAAGTATTTTTAGTAAAGCTGGTAATAAGCACTTGGTTCCTTTCCATTGACAACTGGAAGTCTTTTCTTTCGGTGTTCTTTCCTCTCTGCTTTCATATTAAAAAAGAAAGGGTGCAGATCTCTGCTTTAAGAAATGGGTATTTTAGCCTTTCTGCAAAGGAAAGGTTGAGTGTGGTACATGTGGTGGCAATTGTTGCGAAGGAAGCTGTGTGTCCCACACAACAAATAAGATTTAACCAGTAATGAGGGTTGACTCTGACCTGCTTTAAAGGGAAATGTTCCATGTGCAATCACTTGTTATGTAGCTTTCACAAAGGGAATTGCTAGTTTGTATGATGTTTGAAGATGCAGCATTTCACTTCTAATTAAGGACTGGTACAAAGAGTCGTCTATTGGATCAGTTCTTGCACTTAATTGATCGTTTAACTCCTTCTCACGGCAAACTAAGTGCTTCTGTTCTGGCTCCTCAGTGATGTACCAATAAACTTATTTCTAACACAGGTGCCTGTAACCTTTTACCTAGAGCAACTCTCCGAGGTAGTAATCAAGAACTGGATTAGTACGATGGTTAGTGGTAATATGGGGCACTCTTCCCTGCCTCCTGGTTTCCTGTACAGTGATAATATGCAGTTTTGAATTGTTAACTTACTGTGAACCATTCCAATGGTAGCAACTTACCTTTCCATTTGTTTTTTGCACTTTTTTTGTTGTTTTTTGGTTGTTATGAGATGATGTAAGCTAATTCCGCTGTGTATATAAATTGTATTTTTTTTTAATTTGTATGAATATATTTTTATTTGAACTATGGCACTTGAAACATTCATGTAACCATAACATGTCTGAGAGTAAAATGTTTGTGTGTCTCCTTCAGCACTTTCAAGGCCTTCAGTGTTCCTAGTGTTGTCTTATTTTTGACCTTTGTTATAATAAAGCTGGTAGAACATGCATACATCTAAGACCATGATTGTGGGGAGATGCTCTTAGAACTGTCTGAACCTAGTAATCTGTGCAGAAGGTGCCCTGAGGCTCATACATGTAAGAATTGGTTCAATTCTTTAGGTTATGACAACTCTAATCTGCTGTTTTCTTACAAAGACTCTTTATAGGAAAGGATTAAAAGGTATGATAAAGAGCTAAACTGGACACTTTGTGCTGGAGGCAACTATTGCTTTTCTTACCTGGGAGTTCTTGCTTACCACTTCCTCCCCACCATACATCAATAAAAGACATTTGAGTGCAGTGTTACACCTCTTGTTTTACAGGTGACTTCTCTGAGGTGTGAAAAATCTTAATTTCATCATTAGCCTTTATTAAGCTAGTGTGAGTGGTTTTCCTCCTTTCTCTAGTTACCTTACACGAAAGAACTTGTGACAATTTTCATTGCTCTACCAGTTTCTTAGGGGCCAAAGGTGTGAATAAGTACAATCTTGGAGCCCCGGGGGGACTGAAAAGCTCACTGCTTTTCACTACCTGTTTATCAAGTAGTTTTGTTGCCCTAGGTGCTCGGAGTTGCTCCCTGGTGCACTCTAAGCTGCAGTCAATGAGCAGCTTTCGTGTAGCTTCTGCCCTTAGCCTCGTTTTTGGTGTGTATGCGATGGCAGCAAGAGTTCGAAAGGGATTTGAGAGGGGAGGGCAGAGCCTGGGGTTGGGAGCTAGACCAGAGGTGCGTGGTCCAGGTTAAGCTTTGCTCCTAGCAAGGGCAGGAGGCAAACACAGACCTTCATAGACTTCACAGGCATAAACTGGGCAGTGCAGGAGTGGGTGAGAGCAGCTGCTGCTTTAACACACTGCTCAATAAAGGAAAAAAAAGCCTGTTGGTATTTTGCCTACCTTCTTTCTCTCCATAAATAAAATAGAAAAATGAAATGGTCAGAGCGGCAGGGTAGTCAGGCCACTCTCCAGGTCACAGCAGTTCTGGGTGATGATGACTTACTAAAGCACACCAACCAAGTATACCTACACATGGCTAGAGCCTTTGTCAGATTTAGGACAAATTTAGGCCTTTGGCTGTCAAGGTGGTATGCAAGATTTTCTTTTTCTTTTCTTTTTCTTTTTCTTTTTTTTTTTCTTTTTCTCTTTTCTTTTTTTCTTTTCTTTTATTTTCTTTTGTT